>JAGTTH010004916.1:0-40443 GCA_022606485.1 Agraylea sexmaculata | reverse complement strand
TTTTTATAAAAAAATTAAATAAAATAAATCTAAATATTTTTCAATGGTTATTCAAATTTTATAAATGCGTAAAAAAATGATACAGTAAGTAATTGAAATAATGTATGTTAATGTTAAAACTGTTTATTAAAAAAGACTTAAACATAATCATCATTGTATAACAAGGCATGTCTTTAAATATTCATCAATTTTTATATAATTATTTATATATACATATTATTATTATTATATCATACCGCAGTACCACTAGAGCATTACGGGGGATCCCAAGTTGTAATTTGATTTGAAATTAGCCTTATGGTGATCTAACACATTATACTTCAGGAAATCAGAGTAACTCTTTACTAAAACTAATTTCCAAACATTGAATACACCTGATTTGAAATTGTAGGGCTGGTGATAGTTACAGTTAGATGTATTATTCTATCAGATAGTTGTTGTTAATTAGTGAATCGTGCAAACATATTGAAGAAAATAAATCATTTTAACACATAGCGGTGAAAATGTTGACTGAGGTTACGTTTCGACTAAATTGTATCAATTTTTAAATCAACGTGATCGTGACTTACTTGACTACATTTTTAGAGTAAATGGGTCAAATTATAAAAATGAATTATTCATTTCTAATGAGTCAACCGATTGTTGGACACAATGTAACTTGACATCTGTTCAAATTTCCTTCAGCTGAACTCACAACACTTGGTACTGTTAATTAATAATGTAATATTCGGGGAGGATGTGGTAATATATAAAAAGAAAGAGACCTTGACCGAGATAATATCCGCTAAAAAAATTAACTGTGGGATAAATATTTCAACTGCAGAAACCGGGAATATTTTAAGTGCAGGTGGGCTATTAAAAAATATTATAACAAAAAATAACTGAGAATATTTTAAGGAGTGCTAGAGTAAATATAGGCGAAAAGAAATATAAAATATATTTGAAAAAAAAAATGAATATTAAAAAATATATAAATGCTACTTTTGGAATTGAGTTTGGGCCACCATCTTGGAATCGGCTGTTTCTGTGAAGTACTCATTAGTAACCATGACGTGTTTTTTGTGTCTGTTATACGTAATAAAAAAAATTAAAGATATATTTAATTTATTTTAGCTTATATTTGCGACACCCTTTCATCTCCTAAAATATTCTCAGTTTTTTCAAATCCATTCTGTATATGCTAATAATGATAAGTCCCTGTCGTTTTATATTAATCTGAAATCTTGAAGTCCACCCCTTTTTATTATAAATCAAGCAATAAACTTTCAAGATTAACTCAAATATTTTTTAAGTACGAATTACTTCATGATTTATAGCGACAAAATATAAAAAAAATTGAATAATAAAAATATTATCCTTAGTTATTATCACCATCGTGTAGCATGTATACATAGCACAGAATGGGGTGAATGGAGACAGATTTTAATATTTACATATAAAATAATAAAGCCACATACACCGTAAAATTAAGTATTTATACCAAAAAAAAATGTTGACATTTTAAACAAATCTTTTTCATTAATGTCCCCATTCACCCCACTCGATATACAAAAATTTAATTGTATTAAATATATCTGTATTTTATTATCAAGAATGTTATATTATTATTATATTATCAAATCGCGTGAAAGTGAAAAGTGCCAAAGTAAATTTACGTGATGTAAATATAAATTGTTTGATTTTATTCTCTACTACAAGAATAATCATTATTTTTTTAATGTAATTTTAAGTAAATGAATGCTTTAATAAATTTTTGTATAAGATACACTATGATTAAATTATTTAATTAAATGAAAGACATTTTTGGAATTTAAAAATATTTTTTATCACTATCAAATGTCATATTTTTAGGTAACAATATTGAAAATGAAATGAATGTTAACACAACGTGATAAAGATAAACAATGACCACTTCTCTGAAATAATCATAAACCGCCTTCTTCTTCAAGATTGTGTTGTGTATTTATAGAAATTATAATTATTTAAAAATATATTTATTGATATAAAATATAATATTTTAAGGGAAAGTAAGGCATGTATAAATGCTAGATGATGATAGTAATTAATAATAATGATTATCACTTAAAATAATTTATTATTATTATTTTTAAAATATCCGTTTTAAGATACATTAGTATTATTGTATATATTATTTTAAAAATAATAGAAATTTTTATTCGAATTTTGAAATTGTACAATGGAATCATTTTCATTTAAGATTTTTAAACAGCAGTCAATACAATATGTTACAAATTAATTAAATAATTAAACAAATTAAATAGGAAACATTTCAGCTTTGTTACCTTATATTAAAAACTACTCATTTCCATAAGGTCTTAAAAACACAAGCAATTTATATACATGTTCTCCAATAAGAATTAATTTCCTATACTTAACCTCTGCAGATGATTTGAAAGATCTGTATTTTAGTTATTTAAAGCATAAAAAATATAATAATTACATTTTGAGTTTCTTCAAAGCAAGGGCAATATTTAATTCGGATCAATATGTAATGACAGCGGTTTATTATTATTAGCGGAAGAGGAGATCCATAATGTGAAATTATTTAATTAAATTTTGTAGTAGCACCCAGGGTAATAAATAGCTCAGGGGATAAAGAGAATGGCTACAAATACTGTGGTCATGGGTTCAAATCTCACTCCACATTGAATACAACATATCAGTTATTGTTTGTATTAATATTTTATATTTTATGTATTTTTCTCTCTTATATTTTTAAGTGTTTTAAATATGTCTTTGCAAAAAGCATTTGTGTCGTGTATAGTGAATCTGTGAATTTTTTAAGATAAAAATGTTTTAAGTAGGATAAATAAATGAATTTGATCGGATATTACGACTGGGAGATCGGGAATAATATTAATAAAATTCCCATCCAGGTTTACTTTGGTTTCCTGTATTGTAAGGTAAATACTGATTATAAAGTCTGTGACCTGTGTAACTAGTAATAGTTAAGATCACCGACAGACAATTAATTAACACGTTGTTGTGTTTAAAAAATCAAAATTTGTTAAAAAAAGCCCCTCGTATAAATAAATAAATAACGTATATTTAAAAATAAAATTTATAAAAGGCTTTGGGTGCATATTTAACTTTTTTAGAGAGCATCCTTAATCCGTGAACCTGGTGAAGTGATTATGGATATCCTGGTCGGGTTTAATAGTTCTGTAGTGTCATTAACATTCCTTGTAGACCTTCTAAAATATTTTAAGCCTCATCAATCATAACAAATGCCAGATAAGGATTACTAAAATGAGAGGGTGTCTGTGTAGAAGTGAAATCCTGATAAATGTTAGTTATACATTACACAATCTACAAAAATATTAAAGTGTTTTGTTGCATTGTGAAGACACCATTCAATGTTCTTATACCTGAGTATCTTTTTTTTCTAACGATTCCTTGTAATTTGGATCACTTTGCAGAAGTATCGCTTTTGTATACCTGAATCTATAGAATTTGCTGGAAGGTGCGAATTCGAACATATAAATACTAATTTGTTCTATGATAGAAAAATCTATTATTAAAATACAGTCGAGTCGGTGACTTTAATCAGTGCCTACTAATAATACCTGTATTCGGAGAAGGCTTTGCTTTAATCGATATAATATTATTTAAAAATATAAAGAAAATATTGATAATCCGTATGCAGCTCTATTTTAATTTTATTACAAATTCACTAAGATCAAGAGCAATTTACTAAAAATAATTAATTAAATACTAAAGTACATTTTATACAGACTGGATTTAAACTAAATGAAAATATAAAATTTTAAGGGAGATAGGTTAAACTATATATAATTTTTTGAATTAATATGGACTGATAGCGGCTTATTATTATTAGTGTAGAGAGATGTGCTTGCCACTAGTAATTGTAAAAAATAAAATATTCCCAATTGTTAAAAGTAGACATGCAAAATTATGGAAAAAATGCCAATACCTCATTTATTCCAAATACTTTTCGAGTTATAAATTTGTCTGGATATTGTGACAATTAGAAAAAAATATTTATTTTTTACCCTGTATCACATTCAAATTTGGATGATTAAAATAATTTATATATATAAATGTATGTAGAATATTTTAGTCCATTAGAATAATATCGGAAGATTATTAGATAAGTTATAATTTGTAAAAAATGGACCACAATAAAGGATGTTTTTCGTATTCTTTTTCCTACTTTCGTTCTGGTATTTTACCTTTTAATATTTAATAATATAATATAAGTCATATTATCGATAACACTGTAAATCGTAAAAAGATCAAAAATAATTATAAAAATATTACCTTCATAAATAAAATCTCTACAAATATATCTCCTAAAAAAGACACTTATTAATTAAATTAAATACGTAAAGCGTAATAAAAATTATCGAAAAAATTATGTTCGTTAGGTTGAGAGGTTCTTTATTTAGTTAATATTTTATTGGCGATTGGAAATTTTTTGTGGATTTTTTAATGATATATTTAATGTGTTTTTTTCAGTGCTGAAATAAATACTTGACGATGCACAGGGAAGGTTGGGTTTGAATCCAGGTCATTGTATTATATGCTTCTTGCTCAGCGCCCCGACTCAGCATTCACCATACAACCTTCGGCAGGTGAAGACGTGCGCTCTTTAAAACACCATACATTTACCATAGACAAGTTACATCGCGGACAGTATTCATAGTGGACATGGGAACATTTGGATGTGTTTGTTCAGTTCGATCAATTCATATATGACCGCGATTCTGTTCAGTGTTCAGAGGACAAGTTCCAAATATTGTAACTTTGTACGCCGAAAACTAAACCGAGATGGAATATTCTAGGGTGAGTTTGACAACTTTTATTTTATATCTACCTGTTAAAAGCACCCCGACAAACAGAGATAATAATAGAAAAGATTGGAAGCAGGATGTGAACCCAAAGATATCACCTAAAAAAACTACCATTACAAAAAAAAAAACAACATGGCCCTAAATTAGGATCCATAAACATCGAGAGCACTTTACGATTCATAAACTTTTTTAATTTATTTTACAATATAAAAACGATTCCATTTCCATTTGTTATTAATTTTATTTGTTACATTTCTCAATGAAGCCCAAATAATAGTATACGATTGAATTGTATTATATAATAGTCCTGAAAAATATTTATCTGAATACACCAAGTAAAATTTACAGGATTTTGAAAAAGGATTTTCTTCCGAATCTCATCCAAATGCCCAAGAATTTATTAAGTATGAATTTACAATAATTTATATAATAAAATTCATTTTTTAATTACTTAGATTAGATTTATTTTCAAATATAAGGATTCATAAATAATATCAACAATCAAATTTGTATCAAACAATTATTATAATCTTTATAAATATTAAGTATTCTTTTGAATACATTTTAGACTTATGTTGAGTTTCTTTTTATTTCCCCCTCGTTTAATGGGGAAATAAGACTAACTAGTAATAACTAGTAATATACTATCAGTAAGAATTTATTCAGATTTTATTTTTCAGTTAAAATTTCAATAAAATTATTAAATAAAAATGGGGTGTAAAATCAACTGCATTAATGTCGCATTAAAGTTTAACATTATTACTTCAATTAAAAACTAAACTATTCCGCACTCCAAATATTCACAGTCGGTCAAAACCATTGAAGAAAGCATATAGTTTTTTTTCCCATTGACCATCGTGAAAAGGCGTTTTTGATAGTTTCATGATCTTAATTCATGACATATGGTCAGTGAAAAAGCGATCATTTGTCCAAATTTGTTCCGTACTCTTTCGTGATTGCAATGATGATCACAAAACCGAGCTTTGCGCTCCACAAACACACATATTTCATATTTTCCCGATTAGATGCACTTATTATTTAGGAAAAAAAACAATCAAATACCCCTTATTGAAGATTTAATTTAAAAAGACATGCTTAACCTTTACATCACCGATATTATTAGGTGAAAGTTTAAACGATAACTAGCCTAAAGTTCTCACGCCGCCTTTACATATAATATTCATATTAAGTTTAACCGTAAATCTCTCCATAGGTCAATAATGTATCGAATGAAGATTTCACTCGGTTTTCTTTATTCTAAAGTTAATTATTAGCGTGACTTGTGATTTCAAATCGGAAATACTATGAACTGTTTTTGTTCGAGTTAATTTTCCTTATTCGTTTTTATTCAATGTCACCGTACATTATTCCATATACGAAAGTTACACATAAATAAAATAATATTCACTAATGTTATTATAATGTTTCATTATCTCATCCGAATAATACAAATGTAAATATATTTTATTACTGTGTTGTAAAAGTATACATATTAATAAAATTGCATTCTTGTTTCAATAGGATCATTTATTATATTATGAATTTTTGTATATTTATTCTTGTTTTTTAGTATAAGTTATTTTAAAAATGTCTTTAATGATTCAATTTACATAATATAAAAAAAAACTATTTAGCTGATTTGAAATTATTTCGGCTTAATAATAATCCGCTTTTAGTTCAAATTAATTTAAAATAATAATGAAACTGATTAAAAGTTCAACCCGTATAATAAATAAAAGTATTTTTTAAACTCAAGCAATAACTCATAAGTTTCAAGCTTCATGTTTGTACAAATCAATCGATTGCACAAAAATGACTCGTGAGTTACATAGCTCACGGTTTGAATACACAAAAGTTTGAATCATATTTATAATTTCAATTATTAACGAAGAGTTTCACAATTCATAGGTATAGGATAAAAATTAAAACACAACATTAAATTTAATAATTATTGATTATTCTAGCAATTGTAATATTCTTAAAATTACACTCTGTACATTTTTTTTTAATATTATGATTTTGCTTAATAAGAACGCTATTTATAATAAATAAAAATGGCCTTACAACACACCAAAATAGGTCGTTAGTTATTTATTTTTTAGACACAACAACGTGTTACTAGTTACACATGTCACCGACTTAATGATCAGTATTTACCTTACAATATAGGAAATCAGAGTAAGCCTGGATCAAGACGATCGATTGGGATTTTATAAATATTATTCTTGATCTCCCAGTCGTAAAAACCTAATATTTTTTTTTTTGTTTTTACTTAAGAACCAATGATAGTATTTATAGCCGTATTTTCACATTTTAAAATTAATGCAGTTTTATAAAATTTCACTATGGGGAAGTCAGCTTGTTTTACGTGTTATTTTAGTAAGCGATTCCTCTAATTACATTGTCATTATTCGTACAAAATTCAATAATTTGAGATACTTTTTATTGTCGTATGTCAGAACATTCGCACGGTCAAGATGTGAGGGATTCGATGACCCAGTAAGAAAGGAAGAAGACGATGGGGAATTATATTTGTGATGATGATGATGATGATGCAAAGTACTGGATGTCGTGACCATGGAAGAAAGCGAAATCATTCTCGACTAGTAGTCGTGGTTATTTCAGATGTATTGACCATATTTAACCATTTTGTACGGGTATTAATTTATATATTATAACTGAACATCGGATTACAATCAATAATAATTCACATGACGGAAATTAAATAAAATGCATTTCAAGTCATTTCAAGTCAGAACATTAAATTCATTTATCGATCGAATAGGAAACTGTCTTTGCAATGATAATTGTCGAAGCGGTAAAAAATACTTGCGTGTCAATTAAAAAAAATATACTTTCTCCTAATACCTACCAGGAAGAATCTCCTTTTATAAGGAAATAAATAACTAACGTAAACACAAAATATATTAATATATTATTGAATATTTTGATGCAATTATATAGGTTTGGCTTTCGTTTAATTTAAAAATCTATTATTAATATGCCATATCAGCTTTTATTATAATAAGACTATGAAATTATTATCAAACCTCGACCAGATGGGGTTTTAATAAAAAAAATTTGAGCTCTGCGACGTTTTCCTTTATTATTTGATTACAAAAACATTATATGATATACATCTACGTTTATCATACATTAATTATTATATTCATGGGACGAACTATAAACTTGAATGCAAATTTCAAAAATAGTTATTTCATTTTATTATTATAATAAGATGGTTCTGTTAATATTCAATAGATTAATTCATTTTACTACATAATAAAGCAATATGATAAAAAATTAAGCCGCACAGTGCTCTACAATTGTGAGCAATTAAACATCCGTTTTTCAACCCTCTTGGTCGATTTTTGGTAATAACATTATATAATAGGCTAAAGTGTATGTGTATGTTATTCGGGACTTTGCGCTGGTCGAGTGTAGAAAAATAGCTCTTAATGTATTTGTGTACAACTATTAAAATTATCAATTCAAAATAAACTTATGTAATTCTACAGTTTATTTATTATAGTAAATAATTTTTTTTTAATTTTATTAATATTATTCTGTTATAAGATTGTTCTGTTATTATCCGAAATTCCAAATCAAATAATACATTTTATCACATAATAAATACATATGTTAGCCGCGCAGTGCTCTACAATTGAAAACCTGTGTTTTCACCCTCTTGGCCTTATACAATATCCATAAAATGTATGAAGTGAGAATAATTGGTAGTATTTTATAATAAATAAACTAATCTTAGAGAATAGAATATATTATTATCAACTAATAGGGGCAAGTGCTCTAATATTTTTTTTATTAGTGATAAATAATGATAAAAATCTTCTTATTTTAATTTTATATCAAACATTAGTTAAGTATCATGTTGTATATTTTTATTTTTAAATATCGTTTATGATTAAAAAAAAAACTTGCGTTTTCGTCTAGAGGTATGGCATAAAGTATTTCTGGAAACAGAAAAATCATCATAATGTTAAATATTAAATTTCGTATTTATGTGATTTAATAGTGAATTCGTCAAAGAATTGCTTTTTTCAGTTCGCAAACATTAAATCACAGATCAGGTGCGTTAAAATTTAATTTAACAGTTAAATGACACTTCAGTGTTGCCAGTAGTCGATTGTTTAAACTTCTTTTATTAAAAGAAACCACGGGAATTATTATATTTATTTTAGATAATAATCATACAATAATACTAATATATGGTAATTAAACAAGTGTGCGTGTTTTGCGTGTTATGACGATGAAGTGAAGCTTCATTCCCACGAATTCGTGACATAAAGTGATCAACACTCTTCAATGAGGCTATAAATCAAAACTATTCCAAGCTTAGCCTCGTTCACATTAAATATGATGATCAAGTTATTTAGGAAAAACACTGAATACGGTCATCGAAATAGTAAGCATTATAGTATCGAGATAATATGCTCGACGATCGAGAGAAGATTGAAATTAATCATATTCATTAATAATCGTCTTCGGATATTTATTATAATAATATTTTTGTGTGTCCCTTTGCTCTATTTTTTATTTTATTATGATATATTTAAGTTTCATACTAACAATACACATTATGTAAAAGGCAAAGGGTGTATATTAAGTACGTGGAAAATAATTATATGTGTAGAAACAAGTTTTATAATTATCGTCGTATAATATAATACGACGAGTTGAGGTAATATATAAAAAATATACAAATGTTCAATAAAATTCGAAGGATGCGCTTTTTTTTAAACGTTCATCGCAAGATTTTATTGCTTATTGCTTATTTGATATAAATTAAAATATGTTAATAATGTAGCCAGACAGTTATTTATTAAATTTATCATAATTTTAAGATGTTATTTATTTAAAAAAAAATACAGCTTTTTTCAATATTCGATTCCAAAGTCAAACTATGTTAAGCCGTAAAAATATTTCTTGAATGCATAGGTACAACAAAATAAATAAATCCAATTAAATAACCATTTATGTATGTATAAATATAAATTCTTATTAATACATTTTGTCGTTTAAAAATGGCTACATATAAATAAAAACATAAATAATATCATAGGTTTTCTATATTACAGTACCTACATATTTAATAAATTCACACCTGTATTTAATAAAAATATGATTTATTTATTTGTGAATTGTAATTGTTATGTTAATTAAAATATCTGTATTGTTGGATTTCAGGCTTTCACTAATTATCGATAAAGACTCTAAAATGTCACATTTTTGTAATGCGTGCGTATTTATTTTCACATTAATAGAGTATTTGATAGGACTGCGTGTTTTTATGCAACAATTACACACGGAAAATATTCTGGATATTTAATTACAAAAACATCCATAGAGAATGTCGTTTATTATTTTCACGGTTCAACGAATGTTGAAAGCATCCACCAAAATTATTCGAGGCGACGAAATGAATTTAATGATTGTTTGCCAACAGCAAATGGCACCCACACAATTGATAATAATATATTCATATGGGAATTGAAGAATGGAGGCTGTTCTCGTATTATAATATTATTAGATTTAACCCGGTTTTAAGTGTCGCGGTTCCCACACTAGTGAAATGTATGAAGCGCGGAAAATAGATCATCGCCCCTTTCATAAAATATATCATACACACCATCACAGTTATTAATATTTATTATTCGATCATTATTCACAGCTTGGTTGAATTCATAAACAAAAAGCTCTTAGAACTTTCAAGAGATGAATGGTGGGTTTTAATTTTACTAAAAAATTATATTTATATAATAGATACTCAACTGGCAACATTATTCAATAGTTAAGTCTAATGTGAGGTTAGTTTTTAAATATTTCCCATCAAACGATGATTTTAAAGTAGAGTTTGAAAATAAATAATTAAAAACCGATATATTTGTAAGATGGCGGACCAAGTAGGCGAGTCTTTAAGCGCGTTAATTGTCAGTTAACATGAATTCTTGATAGAGGTGTGTATCGCTCTTCATTACTGTTCTATAAACACTATTAATTATAGTGTTGCCTCATTCAAACTCATCTGCTTGGTCCGCCATCTTGATATTTATTTAATCAGCGTAATAGCTCAGTGGATAAGACGCGTGGCTACAAATACTGTGATCATGGGTTCAAATTCCGCTCAATAATTTAAAAAAAATTTCGGTTATTACGACTGGGAGATCGGGTTTAATATTAATAAAATCCCGATCGATCGTCTTGATCCAGGTTTACTCTGAGTTCTTGTATTGTAAGGTAAATACTGATTATTAAGTCGGTGACCTGTGTAACTAGTAATAGTTAAGATCACCGACAGACAATTAAATAACACGTTATAGTGTCTAAAAAATATATAAATAATGGAAAAATAAGATATTATAAAAATTGAATTGTGTGATTTATATGAACCAAGTCATAAAATTATATTTAAATTATTTAAATTTTTTCAAATAGTACAATAAATATAATTATCTTTAATTGGCCAAATACTTACACATACATATTTATTTTAACCTGTGTAAAATAATAACAATAATTGTTGATAAAATTATTTTTAATCTTTAATCGGTTTTTAAATGGGTGCGAAATTTGTGAGTTTTACATTAAATAAAAATTCATTAATTTCAATTTGTTAACAATTTCTTTCATTAAAAATACTGAAATAACACAATTAATGAATAGTCGCTGACATATCAATAATTATTTCCCGAGAATATATACATATGTATGCTATTTTAATCAAATAAAATATTGCGATTAATAATAATCGAAAAAAATATATTGTACTGAGTGTTCTAAATAATTGTATATTACACCATACTATTGTATAAGAATAAATGTATCGATTTGGTATTCAATTCTTAGTGACAAATGGAATAGTTCCATTGTGAAAGCAACAACATTATGTACAATGTAAATTAATGGAGAAAGTAACAATGCTTTTAGTAATGCACAACATCACTAACTTGTTACAGCATACATTTTAAACTACCAAATAATATAGTTTGTTTTATAAATATAATATATATTCCTTCCAATAAAATATTTGCGTAATATATACAATATAAGTGTGAGTAATTGAATACAACATGCAGGAATTTACCATCAAAACGTCATAATTAACACTAAATGTATTCAAATGTGAATAATAATTACACGGTTCGTTGGCCATTTTAACAAAAGCTCGTTTAGGTTTTAATAAAATCCAATTAAACATTCACAAAAAACTCGATTAATCTTATCACAAGTACACAAATTGATAGAGGAAATGGATCAAGTATAGACAAGTTTATTTCCTCTTAATATAACAATTTAGAAAAACTGCGACATTGATTTTTTTATTGAGACTAGTCTTTCTAATGCTCCACTTAATAATAGATAAGATTAAATTAGCTTTGGTTAATTGAATGCATGTTTCAATGCACATATTCAATAGAGAGAAAGTAATCTTCTCTATTAATTATAGTTTATTTTTTATCCGTTTATTTGGAACTTGGAGAATGTTTAATAAAAATATTATAGGTATAAATAAATATTCATAATGTCAAATTTACCGAAAGTGGTTTTGATTAATGAAATTTGTTTTTTATACAACCTTAAGAAACAAAGAGTAATTTGGAAATAATATGAGACCGACATTTATTATATTATTTTATTTTTTGGAGGAATAGTAGTTCTACACTTGCATACAAACCAAATTTAAAATATTTAATAAAATCCCACTGCAATTAAATTACCCATTTTTAATATTTTTAATGTTTAATAGGGGAAATTTATTTATTTATTTATAAGGTCAGTCCGTGAGTATTTTTGGTATTGGCGAAGAAAAGTGTATTGTGTACATTGACTGGATTTATAGGTAATTTAGTATTTCTAAAATTAATTTTAATGAAAAGTTGATAAAATATTAAGTTCATTTTATTTTTCGTTTCACTAAACCTTCAAATAATTAACAAGGTCACTGTTTATTACAAATATTTACAAAATACCCAATTAGAATTATTTTCTTCATACATGAATCGTTCGTCACGTTTTTTTGACATATTTTTATAAGATTTGCTTGTAAATCGCTTTTTTAAATTAATATTAAATATACTAATAATATATCATGCGTCGCTACAAATACTATGGCCAGGGCTTCAAATATCGCTCAAGTAAAAAAAAGATTTGATCGAGAATAACATTAATAAAATTCTAATCGATTGTCTTGATCCAGGTTTACTCTGATTTCCCATATTGTAAGGTAAATACTGATTATTAAGTCGGTGACCTGTGTAACTAGTAATAGTTAAGATCACCAACAGACAATGAATTAACACGTTATTGTGTCTATAAATTAATTAAATAACTACCTAGTGATGGTGTCTTTTAAGGCAACTATTTTTTAAAGTAATCATATGCCGCCTTCTTTTTCATCAAAATCACAATATTTAAAAAAAATATACAGAGTGAAATTTTAAGAGTTAGTGAGGAATTTACAATTGCTAGAATAATCTAATTAATTTAAAATTGTCTAATTATTTTTATTCTATCGCTATGGATGATACTCTTCGTATTATTAGATTATATGAATCAAACCAAAATTTGTTAAAACCTTCTCAAGAAGCCATTCGGAGTATACGTATTGTATAAATAAGTAAAAGATCAACTTATTGGTGCAATTTTTACGTAAATTAATATAAAATTACTAGTAATAGTTAAGATCAACGACAAGCAATTAATTAACACGATGTTGTGTATAAAAAACCCTCTCAAAAAAGATATAGGTTGCTTGGTATTACAAAGAACTGATTTCTCTTGATTAAAAAAAAATAGCCAGATAGTATTTTTTGCAGCTATTTTGCATTTGCAGTGTGTGTGTGCCTTTACTATGTACAATATAAAAAAAAATGTTCATATATTTTTATAATAATAATATGTTAATTGTTAATGGGGCAACAAGCAGACTTCAATAATCACGGTATTTATTGGCTTCTCGTTTCACTTTTGTTGAATGGCTGATTTTACAGTTGTTCGTGTGAATCTGTGTCACATACAAGAAGACAATACAACAACACAATTATTATCTTAGATATCAACCATGAGGATTTTTCTCAGACTTCTTCCGCCGACATGAGAACTTCTTTCTGCTCTTTCCTCTCTTCGCACTTCCGATCTTTTAGCATTTTGATTGATTATTCAAATCGATTGCGTGTAAGATTTTAATGTCTAGTGAAAGTTGTGATTGATTTGTCCGTCAGTTGAATGAGATGAATATTCATTAATAACTATTTGTGGGGATTTTTTTGCAACTCATTAGTTAATATTTCAAACACTGCATTACTTGCATTTGATTTGATTTAAGTCGTCGTATAAATATTAAAAAAAAATGTACAAGACCAACTGTAGTTATTTAGTCTCTGAGTATGTCTTAAGTTTGACATTCGATCTACAAACTTGAGAAAATAAATATGCAGCGATTTCGACGAACGGTCAACAATGAAACCTTACATATAAACAAATTTATTTACATAAAATTATTTCAATATGAAATTAAAATTAATTTAATTGAACCCATTTGAATGCAACAAATAAATTTAACTTCATTTTAGATATGTAAACGAAACAATGAAGATTTAAAAAAAAAGTGTTTAAAAAAACTTTCGGCTTGAAATAGCATTTTTGTCACTCCTGTAAAATTTGACGATTTTCAAATAATTTAAATCTACTATATAAATTAATCATAAACGTAATAATAAAATTTTCCAAGCTATGTAAAAGATATAATTTTATGTGAATTGAGCGTGAAATATTTCCATATTGCATTTCTCTCACGTTCTTGACATTTAAAGTTGGTCAAACAATCAATTTATAAAATATAAAAAATAAATGCCCTTTGTGGTTGAGTTTCGAAAAATATTCATTTCATGATGCGGTTAAAATTCGGATCAAAATAAAAAAAAACACACGCTTTTGGAATTTCAGATGTAAAATGTAACTTTTAATAAAAGCATAGTTTATTTTTTTAGTTAACGATGAATAAATGTACTTGTAGATATTTGGCGCCGTCCAATACAATTTCGTTTTTGTGTTTTATGTGTCCATAAATTGGTGTCGTGTTTATTTTTTATTCCGATGCCAATAATTGGAGAAACTGCGATCATATTTTTTTTTTTCACTTTTCCCAAGTTTTGCCTTGTTTTAAGTACGAATCGGCCGTGCATGGAAAATGTCAGAGGAGACGTGAAATTTGTGTGTTTTGTAATTGTTTTAGCGAAATAAAAAAAATATACACAAATAGCAAATCCCATTTTTAAACTACCCGGTGTAATAAGTGTGAAGATTATTGAAATGTTTGACGTGGTGGTTTTTTACATAATATACTTGGTTAACATTTAAATTAATTATTTATGTGGTCGCATTTCATAAGACCACATCATAAAAGTGAAATTGTGGAGTTATTTCAAATATATCTGTATCTGAAAATTAATCGGAATAATATTAATAAAATATTGATAAAGGATTACTCTAATAAATTTAATATTTATTATATGTACATAATATCATAGTTATGGGTTCGAATTTAGATTGAAATGATTTTTTTTATATAAAATAAAAATAAATAATTCAAACGACTATTGCAACTCGGGAATACTATAAATGATCCATAGATTATTAGGCATACTTTAAAAATATGCAATAAATAAAAACGTTTCCTTGATGAATTTAATTTTATTTTAAAAAAGCCACTGAATTGTCAAAATTAATATTATACTCCACAAAACATTATAACAAGCAAAGACTTCTCAACAGGATTTTTTTTAATAATTCAGTAGCATTTAACATATTAAAAAAAACAGTTTTGGAACAGTGTTGTTTATTTTCATATTAATAAATAAATGCCAAAATTTATTCAATTAAATAATAATTATTAACCGGCAATATATAATAGTTTTTACAATGTTTTAATAGTCGATAAAAGATTATTCTGATGTGTGGGGTTGTAAGTTGAATACTAAAACGGTTATTAAGTGTACTTTAAAAATATGTTGAATTATAATATAAAAATAAAAGACAAATAAAATAAACTGGTAATAAAGTAGTTGAGATGTATTTAGACTCTTAAAAATTGGCTTTTGGAATTCTTTACTTTTATATTAACTGATGAATGCCAGAAATAGACAAGATATTCAAAATCCAGTTATTCAAATAAATAATAATTATTAATTAAATGGCAATATTTAAAAGTTTGTTTTTCTGCCACTACTTGAGCATTTTCAAGGAAAGAAGAAAACCAATATTTGTGTTTATTGTCATATTTTTGTGTAAACAGGTTTGTTTTTTTAAATAATTTACAATGTGGTATAAGTCAATGACTTCTTTTATCTTTCCAAATATAACACAATTATAAAAAATACCTCTATTTTGAAATATTGATGATACGACTATGTGCGTTTTGGCAGTAGGTAAAGTAATAAAAAACATATACAAATGCATCCCTAACTCAAAATATGACTTGATATTAATATGCCATATTAGCATTGATTATAATGTTTTAATATATTTATAAATAAGCCTCTGATATAGATACAACTTGTTACAATTACCCATCGAAATGGTGTTTAATCTATGATTAGCCTCTTTCCTTGCAAAAATTGTGAAATGATTTTGTAAATAGTCTAAACAAGACGTGTTCGGGATATGAATGGACAACATTGAGGGTAATTTATGTTTCTATTTAAATGTGAACAATATTGTTATTACGTAGCAACGCACGTCCCATCCAACAAACACGTATACAATATTTTCCCTGCTTCATTGCCCATTTACAACTTTCACAAAGCTAAACTATTTGAAGAAGACTTTGCGAAAAGCATCCGGTTAATGGCAAAACTGCTCTGTAAAATAATAACACGCATTTCTCAAAAATTGCGCATTTCACTGTATTAAAATAATATAAATCAGAAGTGATGTCACGATTGGGACGCGGTCGAGTGTTTTGAATAGAAATACGATGCAAATACAATTTTGCAAGAACATATTGCAGGGAAACGTGACGTGACAAACAATGTAATCGAATAGATTCGATAAAGGAAAACATACGTAAAATAAACTAGGACAATATTAGTAATATAATATTAGTTAATTAATAAATATATATATATATATATATATATATATATATATATATATATATATATATATATATATATATATATTATATAAAATTGATTGTAAATTATTTATTTATTTATTTGCATATAAACACTCATAAGAGATTTAATATTTATACAAAACAAAAATAACAATGATGTATCTTGGATTTAAATAGCTCTAATTTATGTAAACAAAGAAAAGAAATCAGTAATTTATTAAAAAAAATATATATAGAGAAGTATTACGAATCTAAAGTTGAAAATTTATTGTAAATAAATTGCATGTAATTATTTATTTATTTATTTTTATATTTATACACGACAAAAATAATAATAATGTATGTATAAATAGAATGTATATAAAATAAAATAAAGAAAGATGTAGAAAACAATCATTTATATGTTATAATTAATAATTTAAACAACAATACTCTTTATTCATTTAATATTTAAAAAATGAGTAAATTTTACGATTTTCAAAGTAAATAAATAATTCAATAATTAATAAAAGTCTAAAGCTGAATATTTTTTTGCTATAATACCAAAAATACTTACCTAAATTCATATTTCGACAATGGGTAAATTCTACGTTATTATAAGTAAAATATTTGACTTTCCTGTCACATTAATTTTAATTACAATTCATTTCAAAGACCTTGATTGGTCACACCGCAAAACTATAATATGTTGTGGTATCACCAATTAAAGACGTTTGCGGTAAGTAATTTCTCCACAGCGCGAAATCAACATTATAAACAAAGGGTGACAATGTTAAATTCACACCCATATTGGTCTCAATTAGTCTCATATGAACAATCTATACTTTTAACTATAGGAATATTACACTGATTCATCACGTTTGTAAAGCAAATGTCAATCTTTAGACCAGATTACTCAGCTAATTAGTAAAATTTGATATTTCCCCTACAAACATAAGCCACTGTTTACATTATTCAAATTGTATTAATTAAATATTCTCACTTAAATTCATATTTTTTGATAAAAATATTATATAAGTGTTATTATTATTGTAAATTGATTTTTGTAACTTTGCTCCTTGTATTTAAAAAATCTATTCAAATATTCAGTAGCCTATTAGTTTTTGGCAATTGTGAAGCTGATTCACTGTTCATTGTTGTAAATATATCTTTGAAAACAATACATATTTATTTTTTGACATATGATTGAAATGCTGAGCTGAAGAAAAGAGAAAATGACTTGCAACAAACGAAATGTCACCCGAATAGACAATTACATTTTTTGCGCAATGAATATTTTATATCCGCAAAACGCAACTTATAAATTAATAAATTCAATATTTTTCACGGATTATAATCCAGCTTTAAGTATTGCAACTAGTAGATTATTCTAATATCTTGTGTTACTTAAGGTGAATACTAAGACGGTTATTAAATTCACTTTAAAAATAAATAGGTTGAATAAAATCAACTGCTAATAAACTAATTGAAAAGTATTTATCTTAATAAAAATTGGCTTTTAGAATTGAGTTGTTTATTTTTATATTAAATGATTAATGCCACAAATAGACAAGATGTTCAAATATATTAATTCAAATAAATAATAATTATTAAATGTTCATACGAAATCGTTCGTTTTTCTGCCACAACTAGTCTTTTTTTTTGAAGGAGAGATGAAAATAAATATCAGTGTTTCTTCATTGTAATATATTATTAAATATTTTAGTGAAAACATATAAGTTTAGCTGTAATTTAATGTACACATTAATTATTAATGTCATATTGTCTTTTATTATTAATAAAATAAGACTGTGAAATTATTATCGAACCTAGTCAAAGTGAGTGTATACAAAATATTATATGATTATCATACTTCAATTATTATATTCATGGGACAAACTATAAAGTAGAATGCAAATTTCAAAAATATTAATTTTATTTTATTATAGTTAAAATAATCAACATTAAAACCGTTTATTTTTGTATTAATCATCCACCATAAATACCGTTAATTTTATCGCATGCTAAAATTTCGGCAGTTAAATTAATAAGCGTAAGAAACAATTATTATGAAAATAATGAGATTCAGCGATCGTTATGATAATTGCACAATGTGACAGTATAATTTTCATCTTTATGGGGAATATTCTCACGTTACACATACTTTTTAAATTAAATAAATTTGTTCGTATTTCATTGTGTGTGCTTTTCTTTGAATCGAATGATCGATGTTATGATCGAATATCGATGGTTTATTTTAAACTAGTTTATCTGGTTTAAAGGGCATCTAAAAGATCCACTTGTTTCTTTTCGAATTGTTAAAAAGCATTGGAAAGTTGAATGAATAATCTATTCGATGGTAGAACATTGTTAATTAAAGTCTTGTATGTGAAATACCTCATGATTTTCGGGTACTTTATCAAACAATAAAACTGGTTCTTTCACTTTTTTATTTACTATTTTTCTCGAGAATTAAGAGCCTTTCTTATCTTAAAGTACATCATCTTCAAACAAGACACGTAGTTAAGAAAACATCTCATTTGAAAATGCGTCTACATTTTATTTTATTTAAATAAATATCGTATAATAAAGCGAGGTTCTTTTGTACTTGGTTGGAAAGTGACCTTTTAAAATGGCTTTCTTTTAATAATTGCCATAGTTTTAATTGCTATAGTTCAGTCTATCTTTTTATTATTAAAATAGTCACCTCCATTTTAAATTTATTTAATTTAAACCCAGATTAAATGTTTGTACGCACTACTCTAATCAAATAAACATTAACCAAAATTTATGACATACATACATATGTTGATAAGATATATTTTTTTAGAAATTATGATAATATAGACAACAAGACACTGTTTAATTTCATTAAAATAAATTTTATAATATTTTGAATTAAGCATAAATAATAATATTGAAAATACAACTATATAATTTAAGTTGTTCCAATAATGAGAAGGAATAAATTTTTATTTTTTGATCACCCACAAAAAGTATTTACAAAATTTAATCTATCCCTTATTTTTGTATTGAAATTAAATAAATTGACGCTAAAAAGGCTTAAATGCCATCATAGTCGATTTTCACTAGTTTTAAAAGATAAAATATAAACAATAAAAAATAACACCTTCTTAAGGAGGAAAAAATGTTGAATTTTATTTTTTTAAAAATTCTTTCTCTTGTAAAATTCACTTTATGGCCTTTTTATCTCAGAAAAATATAAAAAAATATATAAACGTTCTTAAATCTGAAAATACTGGACATATTCGGTTTTGATTGAATTAATCTGAATAAAAATTTCAAGTGCACTTATTATCAGATTGTTGATATTTTTCTCACAACGATGATAAATTCTAATTAATGTATAAATCGGTTATTTTTGATAAGGCCTCGCATTTTTATTCTTTGCAAATATTTAAACGATAACTAGGACATAACTGGATTCCCGGTAAAATAAGAAATGTCAAATAATATTTTTCTGTTGGTTTAGTCGTTTAAAAAAGTCAGTTCAAACATTGGGTTCCGGAAACACTTGTATGCTTTGTTCTTCAAATAAACACTAAATGTATACAAATCCTAAACAATGGATTGTAATTGTATGACGAAAGCGAAAACTCAATGCATATTCCTTGTTTGAACTCATTTTCGATTTTTATTTCACATAAAATATAGTTTCAAAATGCACATTCAGTATTCATAAATCTAGCACATGATGTATTTAAGTGCTAAAAAATTAGAGCAACTCGTGAATTATTATTAAAAAAAGCATATTGGGTCAACGTAATTCAATTATGTGTAATGCTTATACTTAATATTAATGATCACAAATTAAATATGATGTATTTTTATATGAGTTTGAAAATATTACACACGATTAAATTATGTACTTTTTAGCTTTAGATATTCGATTTCGGGATGTGAACCTAAAACTAACTATTTGATCATTTAATTAGTTATATTTAAAGCTCCATTTATTTTGTAAAATTTATGTTTCTTGAATCATTTATTTAAGTACTTAACAAGAATAGCTCTAAATATACTATTTTAATAATTATAAAAGGATCATTAGGAATATTTTTTTATATATATTTTACGTCAAATGAGACTAATTAAGACTAAAATTGGTGTAAATTTAGCATAATTCTAAATTTTACGGCCGTATTCAATATAATAGTGATGAGAGAGTGTGCGTGCGGTGCGTATACAAATAGAGCTGGTGTTTACCAATACTACCAAGCTCTATTCGTATAAGCACTAATATTATCAGCTCTAGTATTACTCACTAACACACGCCGTTAGATTCGCGCAGTAGCAGAACTAACTAACTAATCGCAAATGGCTGTGATTGGTTATATCACATCTTATATTATAATTTTGCGGTATGATATACATACATAGTCTTTATTGAGTAATATTTTCTCTCAGCATGTCGAAGTTTGAAATTTCCTCGACAATTATAAAAAAACTTGAGAAGGTGAAAAAATCGATTTTCAATCGCTCACAATTGTAGAGCACTGCGCTGCTTACATTTTTATTATATTGCTTTATTATCTGGTAAATTAATTAAATTTTTGAATTGATAATTTCAAAAAATGTTACTTATTGAATTACTGTAATATCACAGAGTTACAACGAATAATGCAAAATCGTTGCAGAGCTCCAATACGTGAAAGCACAGGTCTCGATATCACACAATCAAAACCGTTCGCGGAAAATTACTCTACAAAAACTAGTCCGATTTCGGAGAACTCTCCCATTTAATTCATGTCAAAGTATAAAGAAAAAAATATTTCTATTCATATCAACCAATTCATAAAAATCTGTTGCCATTTATTTTATTTAGTAAAATTTGAAAAAGGGCACATTTTCAAAATGTTATTTCAATCCTTTTGTTTATTCTTTATCATGTTTTCAACACACCATTTTTTTTTTTGTTTCCTGAAAATTGCTAGATTTTAGACATCTGCCCTTTTAGAAATCATCATATCTGCCAATTTATAAAGTTTAAAATGTTTATCGTTTATTTTAATATAGGTTTTGTGTTATTTTTGCAATTACATATTTTTGTGTATAAATCATCGAATTCTGCTCGACAAAAATAAATAAATTCTCACAAATCTGTCGCCCCCCGGGGAAGACACATAATAAAATATAATTAATTTGTATTCAAATGATAACAATTAAAATTGAGTATAACACGAACCTCAAAATGACCACTGTCTTTACCCATTGTAGTATTTGATTATATATGTATTTATTTTTTTCACATGGTTATTAGAAAACTTGTACGTTTCTTTTCATAGATTACATGGAGTTGTTAATAATTATTGGTGTATTTAATCGAATTAATTTTTCAGTGTATTATTAATGGTTTACGTAGTTAATATAAAGAACAATATATAGGTAAGTGTTTTATCCCACGGTGTTTTCTCGCTTTTCTATTCTACATACGCTTTAATCAATAGTAATCATATTGCACTTGCATAAAACAACCATTCACAGAGCATAAAAGAAAGCAATTTAAAATTTTATAAATTATACTCTCAAAGAACCATAATTTATTTTCCCACTATACCACGGAGATGAGGTTTATTACATTTTTTTATATTATACAAATTAATTTTCGATGCTGGATAGAATATGTCAGTTTAGAAATAAACTATTATTTATCCCAATATTAATATGTATATAACCAATCACAGTCATTTGCGATTAGTTAGTTAGTTCTCCACTGCGCGAATCTAAGGGCGTGTGTTAGTGAGTAATACTAGAGCTGATAATATTAGTGATTATACGAATGGAGCTTGGTAATATTGGTAAACACCAGCTCTATTTGTATACGCACCGCACGCACACTCTCTCATTACACTATTATATTGAATACGGCCGTAAAATTTAGATTTTTCCTAAATTTACACCAATTTTGGTCTCATATGACGTAATATATATATATATATATATACATTTCAATTATTCCCAATGTTCCTTTATTTAAAAGATTTTTTCAATGATATAAATTCGCTCAATAGAAGAATTATACAATTTAAAATAACCAAGCGTTTAAAAAACTATATATTTACTGTGTGATTTTTTAAATATGACCTAATTATATTTGATAATATAAAATTATGATTTTATTGTTCCAAATACTTCATTTACCATTCAAAATTTTTATAATTGAGAGGAATAAGGGCGTATTTTGAGATTTTTATTATAATAATTGAATGAAACATTTCATCTTTTATATGATGAAGTATGTTGTTTTTTTTACACAGATCGATTGAAAATTTAAGTCATTTTACGGATAAAGGGTGTATTGCATTATCCGCCCTTATTCTACTCTAACTACTCTTTGTGCCCTGTGTTTGGTTTGTAGAGCAAATGTCACCAACAAGTAAGTTAGTTGGACATTTGATCTACAAATAATTAAAATTTATTTTCGTATAATATAATTTAATTGAATCAATTGATTTATATCATGTATTCACTTACTGTTTATTGAATTGCATTATGTAATTATTTTTTTATAATGTCTATGGTTCAGTTTAAAATTCATAGTAGTTTTCCAGATGACATTAACTCTATATATTGTTGAACTCAATTTTATAATACTTTCATATAAAAATGATGTAATGGTTGCAATATTGTACGGGGAACTAAACTCGGCGGCGTTAATTTTTCATGTGAATTTTTCAATATATTGTAGACGAATTCCTAATAAAATATAATAAAAATTTCTAATGTCCCCCTTAAAGACAATGAATGGTCTACGATTATTTTCACACAACAATAATTATCTCACGGTTAATACTTCACAATATGAATAAGATGCACTCTACAACTATAATCGTGTCAAAGTTTTCTCTTCGGCTTCTTTATTGATTGTGTTAATTATTAACATTCAATACGAACAGTCAATATGACTTATTTGGTACTTTTTGATGGAGGTATTAATTGAATAATTATAATCATAAATAGACTTGAATAAAACGGGCATTGAACTCATAAATAAGGGTCTGTTTGGAAAAAAAATATTTAATTTTATTTAGACATATGAAAGAATACAAAAAAATTTAGAAATTTGATTTATTTAATTTTATTTAGACATATGTAAGAATACAAAAAAATGTAGAAGGCAAGTAATTCCTCTGACATGAATACAGATTTTTTTTAAATTAATTATTACCACAATTAATTAAACACATAAAATACGGATTTTAATCATAACAATTAATAAAAAAACAGGCTTATATTCAATTTCTCGTATTTGTAGAGCAAATTTCAAACATCAGACATGCTCAATGGCAAACTAACTTGCTATAAACGGCTTTGATTAGTAAATCGATAATATTCCTTACATAATATGTGATCAGTGGTAAATTATAGCATGTTAAAAGTTTGAAATTTACTCTACAAGCATATAAAAATATATATGGTCGATATTGTCTGCTTGTTTCTAATTATAAATTTTCATTTCTTACCTACACTATAATATAATAAAAATGTTTTAATACCTGAAAGTGAAATGAAATATATCGATTATATAATAATTTCTCCATATTAAATATTCGATATGTGTAGTTTTGGAAATTATCAATTTATTATAATTATTTCTAATATAAAAATATACTTACAAAAGCGTTAAGTCAAGTTTTAATAAACTATTTTGATATGGACATTATTTTTGTTAACTTAGGCCACTTTTTAATTCGATTAATAATTAATTCTAAGCCTTACCACATCTTCAATTAAAAAAAAAACAATTTTGAATACGAAATTTTTTATATTTATAACCAAATAAAAATAATTTGTCTTTCTAAAACTAATATATTGAATATGATAATAGTAATATCTCGTGACTATTTCTATTAGACACACTTGACGTAGAAATTTTACGAGTGACCCAAAGAAAATTTATTATTACACCTTTGTTTATACATATTTACATTCACTAAATTCAATCAGTATAGAATACAATAGTTCATCATCAATTTTACACGGTAATATTTATCTAGAAAGTTGAATTTATTTAGACAGAATACATTTCTTTATTACTTGCTATACTGAATTTTTTTCTTATTAGTGAATGTGAACTATTCAAAAAAATATAAATATAATGTAATCCCAGTCCAGTTAAATAGTCTGTATCGAGGATTACTCTGATTTTATATATTGTAATAATATTACCAAACTTATTAAATATGAAGTAAAAACCGTGGGATATAATAGGCTAAGGTGTGTGTATGTTATTCGGGTCTATTTTAACATTTCGACAGGTCGAGTGCTGAAAAATAGTTCTTATTGTTTTGGGGTACAGATATTAAAATTACACATAATATGCCATTATAATAGCTCAAGTTATAAGGCGAGTGGCTACAAATACTGTGGTCATGGGTTCAAATCCCGTTCAAGTAAAAAAAAGGTCAATTCGGTTTGATCGATCGTCTCTGATTTCCTGTATTGTAAGGTAAATATTGAGGCAATAACCTGTGTAACTAGTAACAGTTAATATTACCGACAGCCAATGAATTAACGTGTTGTTTTGTGTAAAATACCAAAATTTATAAAAAATCTCGAAAAGTCCCTCGCGGAATATATAAATAAATAAAAAAAAATATAATTAAAAAAATATTATATAAGTGACGTTTACATAATATCGAATGTGGATGATGGCATTGTTTTATTTTTCAAATTCGCAATTGAGCCTTTAAAATATCTATACGATAAAGTGACCAGCAAAATATCAACATTTAAAATAACCTAGTTTAAAATAATTAAAATATATGTAATTGTCTAAGGTGTGTGTATGTATGTGCGGGTCATTCAACCATCAGTGTTACTAGATGGAAGAATAATATTTTATATAATAATTTTACTACAATTAATACATATCAAAATTCACGAAACTAGTATTTTAATGATAATATTATTAAATTAATTTCAAAATAATATTAGAGATATTTAATAATGCATAATAAATCACAATTCTCAAAGAACATTATTTATCGGGAAACCCACTTCTTAAATATTGTGATGAGTGTTGTCATCATACGAAAACCGTATTAAATTATTTTATTTATAATTTATTTTGAAAATTCAAACATCTTCTGAATGAAAATATAAACAACTTTACCGCTCTATTAAAAAATTAAGCAAAACATTAACAAGTTGACAATTTCAATTGAAATTACCTTAGTTATTCATAATACAGATAGAAAATTTAACTGAACTGTAGAATTACATGTTTTTTTTGTTTTATATATATATATATATATATATATATATATATATATATATATATATATATATATATATATATATATATATATTAATGAAATAATATATGTGTTGTGACAATAATAAGTATGGTTAGCGATTTCGGTGACGTCCCACTTTATTTAGTGCTCAGCGAAATATGTTCATTTTATAATTGTTGTGAACCTGTGCCATTGTATTGCCAAGCTCTACTCTACTCTATCTTTATGCCCTATGGGAATTTTTTCGTATAAAGTGAAATTTTTATTGTCTCTGCTCCCCTAACCCAAATACTTAACCATCGGCCGCACAAAAACAAGAGTATTTTTTAATACCCCCCCTAGTAATGTATGTATGCAGTGTGAAAATAAAACCGAAATTCGCATTCTTTACATTTCGGTAGCGTATTTAAGAAAAAGAGAAAGCGTAATCTGTACATAAATAACAAATTGTTTAACTATACAAGTTAAAAGGTCACATTTATCGGTGGATCGCTCGATCGATAAAATAAGAACTATAATATTTAAAATATTAATTACTACATGTAAATTGAGAATTTCGTTTCGAGATAACATGGAAAATTATATATAGGTTGGAATTAAATTAATTGACAATATTACTTTTAATAATGCGGTAAAGTAAAAAAAGTCAACCTTTTTTTGCCTTAAAATTAATTAATTATACTGCTTATGTATAGTTCAAGAAACAATAGTTTTTATTTAGGAATTATATGGAATGACAGCGACTTATTATTATGAACCAAAATGTGACAGTTAGTTAATTTATTTATCATCAAAAATTAAGACCTTCCCTCAACCTTAATCAAGATGAAAATAAATTCATATTTATTTTGCTTATTTTTTAACTACATCTTCCTCCAAATCGATAATATGTATGTGGAAGTTTTACTTTTATGCACTTGATCATTGATGATTATTATTTTTAGGTTGAATTATATTAATTGTTAATATTTTAAGAAGGTATCGCAGTAAATATTTAATTATTTTTTTACCCCTTATTTTAAAATAAATTATAAATCAATTAATTAATTCCACACTTTGGCTCACTTGTTAGTGGCGACAATAATTATTTAAGCTTATAATATATATAATAATGACTATAGCTTAAAACATACCCAAACTGTAGTTTAAATGGAGTTAAAAAAGATTAAAAAAAAAAATATATATTTTTGCTATACTTTATATTTATTTATTTATTTCCAGAGCCGCCTTGTGGCCCAGTGGTTAGTGTAACGGATTCGTGAGTGAAGACTCCCGGGTTCGATTCACGGCACCGGAGTCACTGGTAGATCTAGCTTAGCAAACTAGATCTTAAGTACTCATTGCTGTGTGGTGGCCTGGGAAACCATCTCTACTATATTCTCCCGTAAAGGCCAAGGTGGCCTGGTCAACCCCTTATAAAGGGACTCCCGCCAATAGGGAAGGCGTCACGATATATATATATATTTATTTCCATACAAATGCTCAGAAGAGCTTTTTTATAGACAAAACAATAGTAATAAAAAAGGTAAACAAAAATGAAATGTACATATATATATAAAAATAAATAATACTATAATTAAAAAAATGTTTGTATAAAATGTATTATTAGAATGTATATAAAAAAAATAAAGTAAGGTGTATGAAGACATAATATAAGTGTTGCTATATAAGGTCACTCCTAAACAAGTCCTATAAGTGGCAGAATTTGTGGAAAAGAGTTCACCCAGGTGTAACCCAACCTGCCATTTGTTCGAGAAGCATGTAATTTTGATAAAACATTATAAACATTCTCAATTAGTTTTAGTCCAGCCTGTAAAATGCGTTATTTTAAACGGAACACTCGCATTCTTCTCATACATTTAATTTTAACATTACTCAATTCCAATAAGTCTCAAGTGTCGGTGATAATTTTAAACCATATTATCATCTACCTTAACGATCATTTTCTGTTAAAAATCCTATCGATCTCATTCAGACCTCACTTTTTTTTAAATTAATGTCTAGAGATGAAGGGCTGTTTGAGCGGCCATACTCTTGTTATCTTGCGACTAGATATAATTAATAATAAACAATAAATAATTGTAGATATGATGGAAAATGCGTGTGAATGTTAGTTTTGTTATTCCGGGTGAAAGTGATGGGCATTTAATTGGAGTAAGTAGTCATCGGCAATTTCTTATTGGCGTACATCCTTGGCATACAACATGAGAAAATCTTCGCATCCATTGTCTTCACTTTGATTATGGTAAATGTACTTACTGTGCCACATCAGGGCTCTCATCAAACTGATTATATTTTAAAAAAATAATATAATAAATTATAAAATATGGCCCCAAACAGTGCGTTTCATGGACACAATATTACTGTACCAGCTCATTGTGGACATTTTTGTAGACTATTGATTAAAAATTATTAACAAGCTCACCCAGATTAATTTTAATTTATCAATTATTGTATTAGTATGTTCTTTTTTATTATATCTATTTTTTTCTCCCTAAAATTCAGTATTTTTAACAGTTTTAAAAAAGTCTATGCAAAAACCATTATTATTTACAGTTAAGCTGTGAATTTTTACTAATGAAAGTATATTTTTTTAATATTAACATGTTTTAAGTAGGATTAAAAAAAATGCTTCGATCGTTATTATGATAGGGAATAATATTAATAAAATTCTGGTTGATCGTCTTAATCCAGGTTTACTCGATTTCCTGGATTGTAAGGTAAATACTGAGGCCATTATTAACTAGCAATAGTTAAGATTACCGACAGACAATATTGTTGTGTCTAAAAAAATAAAATTTGTAAAAACCTTCTCAAAAAGCCCCTCGGGGCGTATATAAATAAATTACCATATCTATATTTTAATTGAAGTTAAAATAAGCATGTTATTAATTATTTATTGATACCTCTAATAAAAGTTCAAAATGGTTTGAATACCGACTAGATTCGAGTTGTATAACACATAAATTATTTTAAAATCAATGATAAAATTGTCACTTAGGGGGATGGAAATGCAAAAACCAGTCTCAATTATTAACTGATATTAAGACGACGACACACGTACAAATAAATTAATTCATTTATTTATTTTAATAAATTACATTTCGTAATAGCGGTCTTATTATTAAATTATGAACTTAAAATATTCAACAAATAAATTTAAAAAATGATAGTGAAATTATGTGCAAAACACGTAGGGCATAAATATAAAATAGTATATTTCATCGGGTCACGTTGTTGTGTTAAGGTCTGGTTACACAGTACTTGGTGAGTACTTGTATTGTGTAATCATACCATAAGTTCCCTCTACTTAAGGTCGCTATACACGGTGCGATCTGGGGAGCGATCTAGCATATCTTGTCCGGCCACCAACGAGCGATGCAATTTATTAGTGTTGCCAGAGTGGAAGCGTGTTGCATTCATAGATAAAAGGCTGCATTTTGAACTTTCGCATTTTTTTGGATTCGCGCGAGGATCCACCATTCGAATTGTATTTTTTGAACACATTATTTATTTTACTGAGCAGCACATTGTATGAATTTGCTCGTTTAGTATGATTGCGGTAATCTTTACTTTTCACAAACATTCTTGGTCGTGGAACATGTCAATGAATTCTAGCAAAAAACTAGTGAAGCGAACATTTATTTACATTATTTTGTGCATGCGACACGTGGAAAGAGCAGGAGGGATAGTTTCGGAAATACTATCCAGCAAGCTTGTGGGTAAGAGAAGGCAGGGTAGACCTAGGCTAAGGTGGGCGGACGAGTGCTATAAGGTAGTAAGGAGTTTAGGTATTAATAACTGGAGGAGCATTAAGTGGAAGATGCTGGTGGTTCATCACTGAACTGGAGTGCTTATGATGATGATGATTTTGTGCATGCATATATTAAAAATAAACACGAAAACGCCATACATGTGCGATATGTGTGTGTTGGTGTGTGTACGTACATGATTGCAAGCCAGATTCTGGGGTTTTGGCGGTGCGATCTCAGATCGCACGGCTCGGCTAGCGATTGCATGCAATCACGCCACACGCGTGCAATCTGGGGAGCGATGCGATCTAGGATGCTAGATTGCTTACTGAGATATACCTTTATAATGTAATAAGACCGATGAATGGACTGTCTGTTTATATATTTTCACAATACTTAGGATCTGATAAAAAGCATGGTGCGAGACGAGTAATAATTAGTAATTGGCAAAGCTCTCGCTGGAAACACGCGGACAGGCAAAAAGTGATGACCCTGTTTCCGCCATGAATAATATGATGGGTGCAATAGTGGCATATTGGAGTTAGTGAAACTGTGTGAGCAATGGCGTCAGTCATTGTGTACTTACTACCTTGTTCTCACCATACTATCATTAATCAGACCATTCATTACACGCGCCGCTTTTCCATACCAACCAATCAAAACATTTAACAACACTATTCGTTAATGAGTATATCAGAATTTGTCACCAAAGGTTTCGTACGACAGCCGCTTGGGGCGCTGCTTTTACCGCTCGTACTGTTTGTATCTGTCACTTGTCGATCTTTCTAATAACATTACACTTAATATGGTAAAGTGCGTCATTAAAACTGCTTGATATATTCAAGGACAAATAATAATTGAGTGTCGGATTTTAGGGACTACAGTGTTGCAGGTGTGAAGTATATGTATAGTATGCGCATGTATCAATGTATCGGGCATGTTTCAATGTATGAAAACAATACGCATGACACATACTATATACATAAGTTCATAGGGCATAAGTTCATAGGGCATATTTATCAATAATGAATACAATAAATGAAAACCAAACCAAATATTTTTTTATATTTATTTGATATTTCCATTTAATTATTATTATTTATTTGAATGGCTTAATAATTTACGTCTTGATATTTTTTGATATTTATTAATTATTATAAAAACAAACAACCATATTTCAATACTTAATTGTTTAATAGTCTAAATCCTTCTCGATTGTGATAATTCAACGATTGTATATTTGTAAAGTATACTAAATAATTGTCACAGTATTCACTTTACAACCCAGGATATCAGAATAATCCTTTATCTATAATTATTTGCATTTAGAGTTTTCGTTTGAAGAATTTCGTACTTACAAATTTGTCATGGTTTAAGTTACAGAATTTGTATTTTTTCAAGGCTTCAAACGATTTTTAAAAAGTACATTGGGATAAACTTCGACAGTACAAATAAACTTTAATGAGCCTTTTACGTATTTTTGGAATCGTTTACGGCAGGAATAATAAACCTTTTCGATTTTGATGATTATTTGTCGTGACAAATCATTACATAAATCTGTACTAAATAGTAATAAATTCATAAAAAAATAAGATCCATGGTTACAAATGCTATAATCATGGGTTCAAATCCTGCTTGAGATTGAAACTAATATTGAAGCATTATAGTATTATTTATAATTTTAAATTGTGTATAGGTACCATTGCCAATTATTTCTAATTGTTGTAGAATAATTCCCTACTTATGTAGCTATTATAAGTATTTTTAAAACTGGCCCCGGGACAGACTATCATTAAATTAAATGTCACGTTCTACGGTGAAAGTCCGCGATGCGTACTTTTTACCTACAATACAATTATTATGATATCTTCTACGTGACCATTCTTCATAACCAAATTCTATTATTCTCGACTTGAAACTGTGGTTAATATGCATTTTTTGTGTACCAAATTAACACACATTTACATTGACCACAATTTGCTTTGCAGATATTTTTAATGCTGATTGTCACAACTCTATGGACTTCGATACTTGGAGAAACTTCAACTACACCAGGTCCTACGCAAAAAGCTCCACAGCCTCAAGCCCAAGATAGAATAGACCAATTTGATGAAATATTAAGACCACCACCTCCTCCACCTAATTTTGTAAATAAACCACCCAATAGTCACAGATTTCAAAGGCAACACCAATTCCCCTTGAGTCAAAGCTACTTCGGTCCATCGAAATTCCAGCATGATAGATTGCCAGCTATAACAGGACCTCCACAGCCTGAGGGCTTCTTTCAAAAATTATCCAGTTGGTTTTTCTCACCTGAAAATAACGAGGGTCCTAGTGAGTTTAGTCCGAATGAACCAGGGTCTCAATCCCCGCCGGTTAATAATTTTAATAATCAAGGACACGGCCCACCGCCTTTTGGATATCAGAACAACAATGGGCCTCAAAATGTAGGACAATTTCATTCAAATGGAGAACGTGATCATCCAAACTTTAGGCCACGACCGTCAAATTTTATACAAGATCCTGTAAATAATGGATATAGACCGCCAAATAATGGTCAAGGACCTCCCAATATAGGACATGGTCCACCTAATTTAGGAAACAGTCCTCCTAACATAGGGCATGGACCTCCTAATATAATTAATAATGCTCCTCCTAATAATGGTTTTGTGGATATACGTCAAGGTCCACAAAGACCACATTCATTAGTAAATGCTGAACCCACAATATCAGTCCCACAAATAAGACCACTTCAATCATTTAAAACACAACAGCGACCACAAAGGCCATTGAATGCCTTAAGAAATCAACAAAATAATAAAGAAGACTGCCATACCTGCAATCAATACCCATGGATACCGGTTATTAGATATCATTCCAGAACCCCACATTCCGGAGATAAGCTGAATTTTAATCAAAACTCCATATTGTCTTCAAGCTCTTCACACAATATGCAAGCTGTGCCATCGCCGCCGACATTTGAACCAACAAAATTATCCTTACCTCTGAATGAACCTCACAAGGAGTACTTACCGACTAATTCAAATCCAACAACATCCGATGGTAAGCCTTTCAGACTTGCAAATGCTAATTTGGAACATAAAATACCTCAATTACCTGTGCGTAACTCGTATGGGAACCCGGTGCCTCCAACTTCACATGATTATCCTTTACCTGTGACAGATGACGGTTCGCAGTTCAATTTCCACGGTTTTCAAGGCGACAGAGACCATTTACAAAATGGAGAGTCGCAAAAAGTGACATCGGTATCGAAATTACAACCCGCGGAGATTTCAACGACGCGGCCTAATAGTGAAAATAAATTCAATAAGTATCCAGTTGCTAATGTTTATGATCAGCAAAGAAATATTCAAGTGTTGCAGCCGATACCACTTCCGAATTTAAGTTCGATTCCATTGCCTCCCATATTTAACTCGAGGCCATTCAAGAAGGATTATAGTTTTCCATTCAATCGTGGACAGGACAGTACAGTTTTGCCTTCAACTCGTCCCACAACTAATGTGTTTCATACAACCGATGATGCTTCTCATACAGAACACAATTTCATATCGAATACTGTATCACATCCGATTACTAAGCCTAGTAAAGTGCACGTTGAACAGAGTTTACCTTTGGCAGAGTATACCTCGTCTATAGATTACCCCATAACAATTATACAATCACCAATATTAGATATAGATGCATCGCGAACTAAAAAACCGGAAACTAATTTTGATTTGAATACAAATCCCATAGTTGTGCATGGGGAAAATCAAACAACTTTAGATTCTTTTTCGGCTGCTTCTGGAGGAAACGATCAAGATGTCGATGATGTGAGAGGACAATCCCAATTTTCACCAACCCCAAACACAATAGATGGATATTCTCATACATTAGATCCCGATAATGCACATCCAATTTCGTACTCAATCATAGATCAAACCTTTTCCAATGAACCGATTCGTGATACAACAACTGTAAATAATACACAGCATACTGAGGCATCAGAGTCAAAAGGCACCACGGTGAATAGTTTCACATCTCAAAGTCCTCAGAACCTTCAATCGTTAGACTCCCCATTACTGTATTTACGTCCAAACGCTCCCCATAAAGAGTCTGTATCGTTTAAAAAAAATATACAAACAAATATAGAATCCCCAGTCCATACACCAATAAATACAATTGATACAACACCTGAAGTATCTACAAATAAACAACAGGATAATAACGGCTTTAGATACTTGGAAAATGAATTTGTTCCCGGAAGATGGCCTCCACCGTCAACGGATTTCAATGGACAGTCAATAGAACCGACTAAAAAGCCCAAAAGAATTCAAATAATAATCCCCTATACATCTAAAAACAACCCCAGTCCATTCACATCAAACAGCCACCAAATCAGTTCTTCGGGCTGGATTCCGATGACAGATGAACATTTTAATGCAAGAAAAGTACCTCAGAAGTCTGACTTGGAAAGTATAAACGGATTGCAGACAGCAAATGCTTTGGTGGATTATCATGAAAGTTCAGAATCTAAAATAATCTCTGCAGCCACCCCATCTTTTAATCATTCCAGAGCTTTTGAAAAACGAAAGCCCATTGTTGAGACTACCACTCGTATAAATCCAATTTATATAAATAAGAAGAACAGAACTTTATTCGATATTATGAAGCTCCAGCAAAACATTGACGAGTGGACAGCGCAGGAATATTCTAAAATATATAAAAGACAGCAAAAATCCAGTACTGTGTCACACTTGAAGAGATCTAAGAAGATTCCCGATGAATATTTCACGACTGAAGTGCCTCAAAAGAAATCAAGGAAACCGTTTTTGTCGAATATAAATGATTTGAATACTTCGCTGTTGGATAGTGAACCCGCTGGAAGTATTTTGCATTCAGTAGAGACAGAGTCTCCGAGGAAAACCAAATATCTAAATGTTAATAACTATTTTGATTCAAATATCATACCCTACGATTCAAAAACTGAATTATCTTACACAACAAAAAGGATAAGCAAGACAACCACAAGTTTTGACTATACCACAATGCCACCAACAACTACCACCAAGCAATATTGGGAGAAAATTCCAACAACTATTTCTCCATTGACTATGGAGAAAATATATGTTGTAACTCCATTGCCCATCAACAAAACTGATGGTGTTAAAGGTTTTAGCAAAATCAATACAGTCACTACAAAATCTGAGAAACAAGGATTATCCTTTAAATCGCCTCGGTTTTTAGTCAGACCTACACCAGGACCGACAGGCAGTCAGAAAGACTTCATTTTAGAAACCAATACCAAGAAGACAAGTTTTGAATGGCTTCAATCAAGTGGGTGCAATTTTAATTTATAACGATTTATTATTTTATATTTTCTAAATGAGCTACTTTGAATTTCAGTAAATGATTTGGAAGAAAGATCTACTGAACCTAACCCGAGTCAAAATACTTTCGGTCTCCGCATGGTCACTACATATTCTCCACCGGATGGAGCTTCGATTCATACATATTCAGGACATTCAAAAGTATGTATAATTATTTATTTAACTCAATTAAATCTGCAATAATTCCCCAATTAATTACTCACCACGTTTTACAGGTTGTAACCGCAGTTACTCAGTCAAGTGTACCCAAATCAAGAAAATAGTTCATTAATGTGATAAAAGTGTGGTATTTATGTGACTTTGTTTTCAATATCAAACTGAGTGATAAATGTCTCAAACTAGTGAATATTCTATATGAGTTTTAGATGTTAGACAAATACTACTTAATTCACTGAAAAGATGTAAGGAAACAATTGTTTTTCAATTACTTCAACACAATTTTAGAATGTTGAATATAATAATCAATTGCATTTCTACGACTTAATATCAATGTTTAATTTGCATAGTTTCTAAATTATAATTTAATCAAGTCATTAGATTGTAAATGTAACTAATTCTTATCATTGGAAAATTTTTTTTTATAGATCAAAATTTTCTACATAATTTTATTTATTGTATATAATAGAAATCATCACATTTCACACTTTAACAAATCATCCCTTATAAATTAACTTTTACAAATAATCATTTCAATTAAGATATATTTATAAAAAGCCAAATGTATATTATAACTTTGTAAATACATACTATTAAGTTCCTTATTTCCACTTGAAAGATTTTCAATTTCTTTCATCAAATTTGTAAATATAATCTTCATAAAATATGTTAATGTTTAATATTAAAATACTACTTCATGTATAGATTAAACTTTTATAATTTTTCAAAATAAATATTGTTAAGTCACCTACATTTTTTTCTATTTTAAAAAGTTAATTTTAGTTAATCAGATCAAAATACACACAAGTAGTATTAAATAAATTAACATCGAAATAAATTAAATTATTTATCACATAAATAAATAATATATGATAAAAAAACCTATCGACGAAAATATTATATTTGTACGATTTTCATTCTTTTCCAATTTTTTTAAATCACCCTATATTCAGACAAAGTTCAATATGAATAGGTGACAGTGAATAATTTTATTGTTAAGAATAATATTTAATAGCCAACCACAGTAAGAGACATCCAAATAATAGTTTAAAACTTCGGTCCAGGTAATACATTCTGTAAAATAAAAATCTTGTTAAAATCATACTTATTGTGTATTCATCTTTCTACCTTTTATTTTATATTTTCTCTTAGCTGCTTCAAGAGCTGGCGGACTCGTGTCTTCTTTTAGTATATGCTTCTTAATACCCAGAAAACCATGATAAAAAGCATCCATCTCGTTTAATTCATCAATGTCGTACACAAAGCTTTCTTGATCACTCTTACTGAGCATTGGTTTCAAAGAGTTATAATGTTTTGTTTGGATTGTCCATTGATTACATAAAAAGTATGATAGACATTCGTTTGCTATGTAAACTTTTCTATACAATTTGAGTAAACTAAAATTGTGTACATACAAATTTTAATCTTCAACCAGAATTAATGAAAAATAAATAAGTTCATACTTTACCTAAAATTTATCCCTTTTATTTTCAATAATATATCAACAAAAATTGCTGGCAGAAGGTGAGTTAAATATACAAGAAGTAAATACAAATATCTGTTGCTAATACACACCATAAAGGGATACCATAGCATATGTTCAAACGGTACAAATTTAACTGTTTCATGAGCACAATCAGAAAGATATTCGGTTGATACTATTTTCTTTTCACCAGATGCACAATTCACTGTCAAACTAAAATTCATCATTAAAATCAACTGTAATATAAGATATTTGGTTAAACTTACCACTCCATACCGCCTAGAAGTCCACGATACCATGTGAAACATATCAAACCATTTATGGAATAATCACAAGGAATGTAATCACTGATTGCTGTACCGGATGCATATAACACATGAAGAACACCCGTGAGCATTCCTAAAGACATACCCATCGGCCCGTTCAGGTTGTCGGCCCATCCAGGAATTGGATCGGAAACACAAAATGAAACTAAAAAATAATCAATTTTGTTGCATGAAATAGAACTGACTATAAAAACAAATACACATACCAATAGATGGCCGATAAATTAATGCAGGAATTTCATTTCTATATTCATACATTATGCATTCTGCCAAATTCTTAGATAATGTGTAGGTGTTCGGTAGATTACCTAAAATTCTAAATAATTAAGCATATAAATATGTTTTTGCTAACAAATTTTTTGTGTTCATCGAAAACATACTTAGGGGTTAAAATATTTAAAATAGATTCATCATAATTTTCTGCAGCATATATCATGTCCCTCCAATTTACTTCAGGTGCATAAACCTTTTCATCTATCTCTTCTTTGTCTGAATTACAGTAAATTGTCGAAACATAAGCCATGACCTATAATAACACATATTTTGATATTAAATTTAAACAGTGCAAGAATAAAGGCCATAAGCATGTCATAATTAAATACTCCTTTGCAGTTATATTTCCTTCCGGTTCAAATTGCAAGCTTATATGAATGTAAATTATGTCATTGAAAATTAACCTTTTACCTTTACATACCATTTAATTTTCGTGTGAACTAATCTAATTTAAATTTCAAATAATGCACCTATTGTCGTTTGCATTGCACAATAAGCTTGACACTTCGATTAGTAATAATAATTTCAAACAAACAAAAAATAGAATTGAAGGCGTACCTTTAATTTTTTAATTTTTTTAGCCAAAGTCACGACATCCCTTGTTCCTCTTACATTTAAAAGAATGGCTTTTTTCAAAGGATCGTCAAATCTAACCGAAGAAGCCACATGAAATACTATTGATACATTTTCCTCGATCAGTTTTCTATGTTCTTCAGAAATACCCAAGTCAATTTCTATGACATCACCGGGTATGGGTATAATCTTTGATAGAGTATCTGGATTGTGGTTTCTTATTCTATCAAAAATCTGTAGCGTTTCAATTGTAGAACATTAATATTAATAATTAGATGATTGTGACATAATTAAAAAATGTAATTGGTTGAATGAGATTCAGTAAAAAAAATCAAAATATTTTGTTGGGAATACTAAAAATTAGAATTATATAAAAAAATGTACCTAAGCTTGATTTGTGAACTCATTCTTTCAAAATAAATAATTCTTTTGTTGAGGTAAATTTAATAAAATTAAATATCATGAAAGTACTCACCGGTGATTTCAATAATTCCTTTAATCTCTCACAAGCACTAGCTCCTTTTTTATCTCTCACTAAAACATATATATTTCCAATATCTTTACACTCCCACAATAGCTTTTCCACTAAAACTTTCCCCATAAATCCAGTTCCACCTGTGATAAATAAGTGGCAGTCTTTATAAAAACCGCTTATGCTTTTAAAATTTTCAGGTGGAATGGGGACAAGATTTTTACAAGAATCTTCTACATACATTTCCGTAGTATTTTATTTATAATGAATACCTTCGGAAATATATTGCTTGTAAAAGAGAGCTTCCTGCAAGCTTCGGTTCAGGCTATGACAAATATGGCGATAAAATGAATCATAAGTCTGTTCTAAAGTCAAACATTATATTTACTATGCATCGGACAGTCACGGTGCTGTGCAAAAAAATTAATACCTTTGTATGCAAATGAAATCCATTTTTAGCGACCATTTTAAGTACACTACAGTAAATTTCTTCAATAAAAAGAAAAATCACATTCAAATATTTAAAAAAAATGTTTTTTATTGTTTTTATATTTACAAGCCAGTTTATTTATGTTTTTTATATTTTGTGTATAAAAATTCAGTACTCCACATGATTATTGTAATAGTTGTGAATACATTTATGCACATTATAGAAATATTGTAGGATCCTGTTTTGTCTCTTATAAAACCTGAAATTAGATTGATTTGTATGTGAAATTTGTCTAATTTAAATCAAGCTGAAATTATTATGTATACCTAATATAGGTCCCAAAAGAACTAATATCAATCCGTTTGTAATCATCTGAATTCCAGAAGCAAATGGCAAACGGTCAATTGGAACATAGTTTGGTATGACTAAATTCATGTAAACAGTCCTCAAGCCTTTTGAAACTCCAAGGCCCAATGCTACAACTATCATTGCCTCATATGATGATGCAAAGAGTATTGCTAAAATTAAAAATAGAAAATCATAATCTTGTTATTATTTACTCTAGAATTATTTTTTTTATCAAAAATGTGTTATCAAAAAACTTCGGTGGTCACGTAAAGTGATAAGATTATATTATTTTTATTAAATTCACATATCATCTCTTTGATCGTTGAATGGAATATTCACTGGAAATAAATTAAACACGTGTACTTACTCGAGCGAACAAAAATCAGCATAAGGAGACTGACGATATACATGGCTCTCGCTGATTTCCTACACCAATCCCCGATGAAGGGCGAAAGGAATCGAAAAACAATATCGGCAAAAGCTATCACAGACATCAGAGTGGCAATTTGACCAGTGGTAAACTTTAGATCATTCAATATAAAAGGTGTGAGAAGTGTGAAATTAATTTCAGCACAAGCAGCCAACGATATACCAAGCATTATGTTGACAAATATTGGATCGCTCAAAAGTCCTAGATCAAAAAACTTCACAACCTTGTATCGAAAAGTTTTTTTCTTGATATTTTCAACATCAGTAGCCTTTATTGACTTTCCATTACTCATTAGACTTGTCATTTCTTTAATACCATTTTCAATGGAAGTTTTCCTATCAGATTCCAAAGCTAACTTGTCTGTTGATGCTCTTCGGATATCTTGATCAAACAGATCTACGGAACTGCCCAGATTTATTTCCACTGATGCTGTTTCCCACCACTTTTGAGTGATACTTTTGTGAATTTCATTATTGCTACCACATATTTCAAAAGTAGATGCATTGATTATTGCTAAATTTTGTTTGGTTCTTTCCTCATTCATGGATTGCATTGAAGCGCTTTGATTCAATCCAGTTTCAAGATAATCTTCTTCGTCTTCAC
>JAGTTH010004915.1:0-146530 GCA_022606485.1 Agraylea sexmaculata | reverse complement strand
CTTTAACGAAATGGTGTAATTTTAATATTTTTCAAAACAACTGATACGTAAGTTTATTATTTAAACAGTAAAGCCGATTATAATTTACTGGATTAAAGTGTATTAAATTGTAAACTCCGCGTCAGACTTTCACTATACTGACAATACAATAAACTACCAAGTTATATATTATACCAAGTTATATATTTATTAAGTTATATACCAAGTTATATATTTATTAAGTATAAAATAATACAATGACTGAAAAAACAGTACATTTCAGAAATTGGGTGTACAGAGCATATAAATCTTTTTACCTACATATAACTAACATTAGAGAATTATCATTTTTATTTGACATTGAAAATATATTGAAAAACCAAATAGGGATTAATAAATAATAACAGTAAAATATACAAAAAATACATATAATGCTTAAACCATTTTTTTTATCTCAAAGAAGTCCACGAGAACATAAAGTTGAAAATAATCAAAGCAAATATCGCTATCATTGGAAAATAATAATATTTAACATATTATGTAAACAATGCAATATATATTTTTATACTGGTTACTATACTTACTTATTATCAATGAATATTGATTTATTTTCAAAGCAAAGTATAATTGTATCAACTCTTGTTGATTGTATGATTGTTGAAGATTTTATATGATAAATTAGATTCAGTAAAAATATATTTCAAGTATCTAATTATTAAAAATGTCTCAGTTTATGACGTGTTCTATCATATGATACATTTGTACGGTCACGATTTTAAGTCTAGCAGTGACAAAGAATTCCTGTTTCAAGCACAACGTGAAGATAATCCTTTGATTTTGACGAAGGAAAGTGCGGGAAATGGACGACAGGTTAGAGATAAACTTTTCAAAAGCTCAAATTACACCAAAGCCTAAAAAGTTGTGGTCGTAGTAAAAGTGGAGCAGTCGCCATTGATTTGAAAGAACCACGCAAACTTGACATTAAAACCACCCCTTGTTTTGCACTTCTTCAGATAAAAAATAACAAACGCGGAAATTCAACACGCTTGTTTTGTGAAAAGTGTTTATTACTATGATTTACAAAATAATTGTCCACATTTTGTAATAAAAACTAAACGTTGAGCTCTCTGCAACCATATAATTTTTCCCAAACACGCAACAAATACAAAAAGCACGAATGTTTCCATCGATATGAATAATTTCACATACTCTATTATTTTTATTATTTCGGATAATAAAATATGTAGCATTGTGAATCAATTTTACCAAATGTTTTTACTGCCATGTCGGGTTCTTTATATTTTTTACTCTCATAAGTTCTTCGGAAACTCGATGCTTTTTCAAGATTTTATTTTCATTGTTTACAGTACATCGAAATATTATTTTTTCGAAAGAAAAGTTACCGTCGAATTTATAGTAAAATAATAAAATACAAATAAAAATAATTAAGTCCAATTTTATGAGAGATTGTTAAAATATATTTATTTATTTACGCCCCGAGGAGCTTTATTTTTTTAAAAGGGTCTTTTTTGAGAGGGTTTTTTATACACAAAAACGTGTTAATTGTCTGTTAATGATCTTAACTATTACTAGGTCACTGAATTAATAACCAGTATCTACCATAAAATACAGGAAATCAGAGTAAATCTGTATCAAGACGATCTATCGGGATTTTATTAATATTATTCCCGATCTCCCGGTCGTAATAACCGATCAAATCAATTTAATTTTTTTTGACTTGAGTCGGATTTGATCCCATGACCACAGTATTTGACGCTTCTTATCTTCTGAGCTATGACGCTGGTACTATTACTAAAAAAACAATGTATTGAAATTTTTGGTTTTCATTTTATTATGAGTATAATTCAGATATGAAGCAGTAATCATCATATTAACGTTGAAAAATAAATTACACATGCATGCTATATAACCTGTTTGTTGTTGTTATATAATAATATTATGACTTTATTGTGATATATGGATTTAAGATACAATTAATATAAGTTTTAGTATATTGAGGGTAGGGTCATTGTTTGGCTACGGTCTCCCGGGAGATGACTACGGCGTAACGCATACTTCAACACGAACATCTCCCCATAAATTTATTTAATTACATACACAATTTATATAAATTATTAAGCCTGTGATTAGTTACTGTCTAAAAATACGCAATATTTAATGAAATAGATGAAAAGCAATGCGGGTTGGGTAAAAATGCAGGTGTTCTTGAATGACCTGTCCCCTTCATCGGGCTGTTTCAGATTTATTCACTGAAAAATTTTCGTCCTTCTTTTTTTTCGACCCATCGTTAGTGAAAATTTTTCATCACAAAAGTTTCCAAGAACTCCTATTTATTTGAAAAGGAAGCACTTCTTTATTACGAAAAAATAAGAGCGTTCCGAATACAAATCCTCATAATGTAGTATTCAAAAATGTTCTACTTATAAAGAGAGCAATATATTCGTTATAACAAAAGCCATATAAATACCTCAGCTAAGGAATTCGTGTACCTGTGATTACATTTGAGCAAAATATACGAAATAAAATATTAATATTTTGTTTTTGTTTCAGGAACAATGTGGACAACGCAGTGAATAAAGATATTTTTATCCGTAGTGTTTATTTAAAATATTATGATAATGTTGTGTGTGTAAAGCAGACAACGCTCGGGGGGTGTTAATATTGAATATATTTAGTGGGTGGTGAAAGGGTGAAAAATTGTGAAACATGTCCTGTGTCTGGGAGGAAGAATCAGGGGGTGGTCCCTCCAATAGATCAGGAAATAAAGAAGCAGCCATGTTCAGCAGATCCAGAAGAGCTTGTTCAGAGCAAGGACCTCATCCTGGTATGCATTGCAGTGAGTAAATAAAAGTTTTGATGTACTGTAGGTAGGCGTAGCAATTAATACATACAATTTTTATGTAAAAGTAATAATTGGTATTAAATAAGGCCTCGTAGTATAATTAAAATAAATTGAATTTGGAATCGAAATGCACATACACTACGAATGCGAAGGGCTGTAAGTTATTATTATATTTTAATTATAATAAAATACAAATAAAAAAAAAATACCGTGACGCCTTGCCTATTGACGGGAGTCCCTTTATAAGGGGTTGGCCAGGCCACCTTGGCCTTTACGGGAGAATATAGTAGAGATGGTTTCCCAGGCCACCACACAGCAATGAGTACTTAAGATCTAGTTTGCTAAGCTAGATCTACCAAGTGACTCCGGTGCCGTGAATCGAACCCGGGAGTCTTCACTCACGAATCCGTTACACTAACCACTGGGCCACAAGGCGGCTAAATTTAAAACTTTATTATACAGTCTAGACTTGAATTAACTGAAAATATTTAAGGGAATGGTAGTATTATAATAAATATTAAAATATTAGTAGTGCTTTTGGAATCGGGTTTGGGCTACCATCTTGTAATCAGCTGTTTCAGTGAAGTACTCAGTTAGCTACTGTCGCGTGTATATTTTGTCGTTTAATATTTACCTTAAATTTGTGATACCCTACCACTCTACATATATTCTGTATGATAATTGAGTAGGTCATTATCAAAGACGATTTAAAACCATTTTTTTCGAAGTGGTTTTTATTATTAAGAAACTGTCCTACCTAGTTGTACATTAATATCGTAAAAAACCGGCTCAAACCTATTTAAAAATCGAGTTGAATATTAACCTTTATATCAAAATCGACTATTTTGATCGCAATGTTAGTGTTAAAGTCAAAAATAATTTTAGTGGTTAAGAGTCGTCAAGAGAGTCAATTGCTTGAAATTCTAGCATAGTAAAATAATTACCAGCTTATCGCCATCATTGCCAATGAAATTTTAATTATTACAATTTAACAAAAATCAATATATTATATAATAATTAAATTTAGAATTTTAGTCTAACAAAATATTTGGAGAGGAGATCAATCGAGTTGTTAATTTGATAGTTACATAAGGTATATTGCTTGTCCACGTTCTAGAAAGTTATCTTGTTCAATGAAGAGGCTTTTGTCCACTTAAACAGCCCCAACAACTACATAACTCTCACTAGGCCTAACATAATCACTATAAGGTTATATTGAGGGCAAACAAAGCATTAAGATACTACATTATGTAAGACTATGACTCGTTAACTATATAAAAATAAGGCGTTCAAAGTCTAGTTTGAGTGTTAGACGGACGACTTAAAAGTCAATATTTCCAATTGATGTCGTGAATGGGGCTTTTCGTAGAAAATTGCTTTTTGATTGGTCTCTCCTTGAGAATTTGAACCACAATAATTAACTCAATATTAAGAAAAGGCGATTTATAATCGATAGTATCACTGATTGATATTTAGATGATTAAATGTTTTAATTTTTTGGCACCTAGTTAGTTGTACTAGAATATTTTTTGTGGATGTACGTGTTAAATTAATGTTTGTAATGATGATGTATTATGACAGAGGATAGCAGCCAATGCCATTTATGGGGTTCATCAGGGACACAAAGGGGTCGTGGTGGATGGGGAAAGCAGAAAAGGACTTCAGCTCCTCAAGTTGGACAGGCTCAGCAACCACAAGGAGCAAGGAGAGGATTAGTGCTGAGATCCAGAAGAAGTTGGCCAGTCGCTCCATTGCAGTGTAGAAGGTAGGTTTTTATTTTATTATTAAATTACTAGGGTAATTTTAATTGAAATATTCAATCTGTTAGTGTTTTTTTTATGTTCTGCTTGGTTTTTTAATAGGACGGTAATAAGTTGTTTATTTTTTTCATTCAGAGATATTTGAATTTTCAAAGTAAATTATAAATAAAATAAATTAATAAGGTTTTCATATGATGACAACACTCACAATATTTAAAAAGCGAGTCTCCCGATAAATACTGTTTTTTGAGAGTTGTCATTTATTATGCATTATTAAATATCTCTAATATTATTTTGAAATTAAATTAATAAGATTATCATCAAAATACCCGTTTCGATATTTTAGGTATGTATTAATTGTAGTAAAATATTATTCTTCCATCTGGTAACACTGCCTGTCATAAGTCACTCCGTTTGAATATTATTTATAAAATATAACGGTTTACGATTAAATACCTTCTATTGACAGAGATATGAAATGTGTAATAGATAATAAATGAATCTACATTAGTTGCCGGTCAAATAAGACAATTTTACTATTTCTAAAAAGTCTCATTTGATATTCTCAAAATTTGATAGTCTCAAAATTTTATGAACTTCTTACATTTGGAACACAAATGAATTTCCGATATAATTAATATAGTGTTATTATTTAAATGAAGCACGTGTTTGTTACAAGACTGGATACAATAATATAGTATCGGGAAAACATGAATAAATTATAAGTTATTATTATATATTTTACATATGTATGTATTAATTGTAGTAAAATAATTATATAAATTAATATTCTTCCATCCACTGATAGTTGAGGAAACTGTACATTTAACATAAATATAACATACAAACACCTATATATTTAAATAATAATAATGTATCTGACACATTAAAAAAATGATCACAAATACTATTACTGACTGTAATAAGTCAACTGGACTTTATTTGACGCATTCACCTTACACTTTGTATTATTGTTTCCTTGGGGCTGTGTGCCAAGTGTTGGTGTTTTTTTTTATGGAAAAGAATGGTTTGTTATGGGAGAGTTAAGGAAAAAGTAAACGTATTGCTTGGAATATTTATGGACAAAAGCCGAGCAGGTGTTGCAAGATGTTCTTTGCGGGTTATAAATCAGAATGTTGCTTTCTTTACCTCTACTCTTTCATTAAGAATATTGCTTAACATATAACGTAAATTTGATATTAAAATCTAAGAAGAGTGTTATAATTAAATATCGCCATTTAAATCCCCATAAAGAGGAATTCATACTATACTTTCATTGCGGCATTCGGTTTTTACTGTTGAATAAATATTTAAAAGCGTTTGAACAGTTATATTTCATCACAAACATTCAGTTTTTATAGCAGCTTTTCACGACACGGAAAACATATCATACACCAAATGTTTTTGTTCGATTTGTGTTTGTTAAATAATTTACGAAGAGTTTGTTTATTTAATTTTTAACTATATTTGTAAATTGGGGGTACAATTTATTTAATAAATGTTTTACCTTGGCTGGCATAGTTATCACCGAGCAACCTGTCCTGGGTTAATTAATTTTAATAATTTTCTACGGAACAATCTGGTTCAGACTTTAGAGTTTTATTATTTAAAAAATGAAGATTTTTGACCGTATATATTAATAATATAATATTGTATTAAAAAGATAATTTTATAAGAAATATTTTTGACATTTAAAATACGATGAATCCAAATGTCATAAATCGATATGTTGGGATACCACACATTGAACACATCCTGTGAATGTTAATAATCTATAAACGTAGGCAATTACGATTTAATTAAATCACCACTTAGATAAATGTGGGGTAGTTTATACCAAAAAATGGGCAATATAGGATTAGGTTCAAAATTATAAGAACCATCTAAAATATATGAATTAGATTGGCCATTTTTAAGGTTTTTCCTTCATTTTCTTTTTGACCTTCTTTTTTTCCTTCGGGATTTTCTGATTGTTTTCTAACTATTATAACAAATTTTCGGTTCTTAAATCTTTGAATCCATATTCAAATGTAAGCCAGAGAAGGTCTTTTTATGTTTACATATTCTAAACTTATATTTCTATAAATCTATGCAAAACGCAATTTCAGATTTTTCATTCCTTTTAAAATATCGTACCACCACTAATAATCCTTAACATTCTGATTGGAATTAGTGTATTCCTGTGTCATTGTGAAATAGAAGAATTGCTATTTTTGAAAGGTTACTTATTGAAGACATCAACCGGCATTAATTGTGAATCTGCGTAAAATGACGTTTACCTGTATTGATTTTTATTTTACCAATTATGCAAATTAATGCAATCTCACAATTTTTAATTTTGTGAATTTGCGCCCTTGACTTCCAAGCATCTCGTATGTAATTTGATTAATATGATTGAGATGACAATTTAGCAATCTGCGGACAATTGTATGAGAAGTTAAATGAATTAATTTCACGAGTAAAGGTGTGATTAAAGAGATCGTATTCGTCGCTTCGACGAATCTGACGTCGTTAAGAGGCTTTCGTCCCCTTTCAAACCCCCCAAAAGCTACTCAAACAAATATAATAATATGTCTATTGAATTGACTGATTTCTTATTACTTTGATAAAAATATATATGTGTTTGGTTTGCTTATGGGGAGGTAAATTAGAACGTGATTCTAACGTTATGTGACAAATGCTGTAGTAGTATTGAAGGGCTCTTCAAATATCGTTACATTGGCTTTTCTACTAGCTACTAATACTAGTCTTCTTTATTAAAAAAATATTATTTGTTTCCAATGACATGAAAGTGCGTTTAAATTTGACTATGCCCATTTATATAATTGTAGACATCACACGTGTTTTATTATAAATACTAGTAGATAGTAAACAAGCTAGTAGTGAGATATAAACTCTTTTGACGGAACATCAACCCCAATTTTGTATTACTCAAATAATCGATCTCATACTTTGGATCATCGCTTTCAATCCCACCTGTGCTTTTTCACACAATTATAAATATTGTGATTGACATTTTCCCATGTGCTTATATTTTAACGCAGTTTATATAAAAAAATATTATATTGTGTATTCTTAAAGGATGAAAATACGAGAACATAATTTTTCTCCATGCTATTTGTTTGCGGGGTCTAATTTAATTATGAGGGTGGATACAAAACAACCTTTTAATATGATTAATGAAAGTCATTGCTTTTTGCCAAAGCATTTCATAATATTAAATTTTGAATTTCACGTGGTCATAGTCCTTTGTATTATTAATAATATATAAAATGAGGTGATAAAATGTTATATTAAAGACACAATATGCTTTTTTATTATATTGTAGGGATCTAGATTTATATTGCATTAATAAAGATACGATAGCCACACCTTAATGAACTAATACCTGATTTATGACCTGTGCCTTCCTGAAAAAATATATTGCCTAGCAATCAATCTTTATATTGTGTTGTGTTGTTATATTTTGCCAAATAAATGAACAAACATTTCCAATGACATATTGAAATCTTGTGGCTGAAAATATTTTCAGAGGCGTGAAATATAAATAACAAAGACTTTACATGACTGAGTAGAGTTGTGTTTACATTAGACAATCGAACGAATGATTTTTTTATACATACATTTCTTTGAAATTCCCTGAATGTTATGTAGCTTGTGTTTTTATATAAAGGGGTTTTTTTAATCAATAAAATTGGTAAATTTTTAAACAACATGTGCATCCATATTTACACAACTCTAAACTTAAAAGTCCACAATAACCTATGATTTAAACGAATAATTGTTAGTGTTCTAGTCTTGGAGAGGACTTACAAATCCAGTTTGGCTTTAAAATCTCCCAGATATATGAATTTGCCTTAGGGGCCTTAGCAGGGCCAGGTAATGGTTTAACCATACCTGTTATATGTTGATCCCGGTCATCTGTTTAATATTCTGTCCATCTATTAACATATAAGTATATACAGTACTATGAACTTTGACTATACGAAAATAGGGAAACTAGATTCACGTTGATATTTTACAATCGACTTAATAAAAAGCAAGAGAATTCCAATTTTATTTTATTTTATTGTATATTTATCAAACCAAATATTCATGTATATTTTTTTCAATATCACCAATTCGTTTATATCATTTTTTTAAATTATCTTTGAAGGTAACATTTAAATAAATAAACATTTCGATTAAAGTTTCTTGAAAAATATGCCGATCTGTTATTTCGAAAGGAAAGGCAAACAATAAAATTCAATTTAAAAACGATCGACGGACATCAAAAACCTATTTTCCATTCAGTTTCGTCTTGCAAAAAAAATAATGAAAAGGTTGAAATTGTATTCGGTTCATAGCGTGGAAAGTACATTGATATTTACTAAACGACCTTAAGGTAAAGGAGATCAAGTTAGAGAAAAGTTAGTTGAAGGATAATTAAGTGTGACTTTGTGACACTTATTGTTTGTGCAAACTCATCAATGATTAATGACTGTATTTTATTTATAAATATCGACATAAAACACTGTTATAAGCTGTTCCAAATGTAGTATATTTTAAATATGTAATAATATACGCTTTGAACACGTTTCATTTATTATGTTCTGAGTATGCGAAGATTTTTGAATGATAGGAGAAATCGAATATAAAATTTCCATAGTGGAAAATCCTGAAGGGCTCGAAGGAGACATGAAAAATGACAATAATTGGCGGTTCGGAAATTTCATATTTGGCGGTTGGAATAGAATCTTTGTCGACAATACGAAAAGCTTTAAAACGTCTTTGATATGTCTGTATTGTCGAAAATCAGACGAAGAAAAATATATGTAGGTATATGGCATTTTCACCGAAAAAACTTTTCAAGTGTGCACGAAGGAAAAGAGAAGAAAAAGGTAAAAGGCAGACGTTTAAAAAATATATATTGAAAGTTTGGTTTTTCGAATCTCCAATAGAATTGTGTAAAATTTTACATTTGCAAAGTTTCAAGTGAAAATCGTCTATCACAATATTAATTTTAGCGAATGTTATATGTATGAGTATTGAATTAAATATATTATAAATATAATTTAAAGACGAATAAATATTAACAAATTATTCCCAAAAAAATGTGCCTAAAAAGTCTTAGATGATACAACCTAGATTTAATTTAATATGTTTCTTTTTGTGGGTTCACCTTTCAAGATCAATTTGTATCGTAGTCAACTTGCTACGACCGTACTTATGTTTATATTTCTTTTTCATATCAAGTGGGCCATTCTTATGTCTGTAGAAATATTCTTTTTCTTAATAAATATATTCTGAAGTGGCTATTGTACATTTGGTTAATGTCATTCAGTGGTTCAGTAAATTTTTAGTTTTGTTAAATATAATATTTTTTTAAGTTGTTTCTTTACTATAAAAATGTTTTCTGGCATATTTATTCTTGGACATAAGGTCATGGGGTTAAAAAGTTTCTAGATCTTTTAAAGTCTTCACTTTAGGTCCACCGATCACTGGAACATCCCCCATAATTGCTTTTAAACCCTCCACTCCAATAAGATAAAGGTCATTTTTAGAACGTTTTACGTGGAAATTTATTTGGAATACAATTTCTACATAGGCGATCTGATGGCATTTGAAATGATAAATAATGGTATTATTTATTTTTAGGTCCCAAAGGGCACGTCTTTTTTTATTAAGACATAAAATGTGCTAAAGATTGTCTTATCGTAGTAGGATAAGGCAGGATCATAAAAATGACTCCTCATGTTGAAGTAGTGCGTAGGTTGATGTGGTGAACTGAAATATACATAAGTAAAATATTTTCAGTTGCTCCTGAAAAGTCTCGAAATACACCCGGGATTATCGAGGCTTATTTTTAGCCCTTTGTTATCCAAACAATGGCATACATTGATTAAATTTCAAATACTATCGATGGGAGTAAGCGAGTGTGTTTATTTTTACCACAACATATAACATGCGTTTGTAGGACGAATGAGTTTTCCACAATTTCGTGGTTTGGTTATTGTTTGTTTCGTGTCGTTAATTTGAATTAAACAATACACATACGCAATATTGCGTGTTTTTAAATTGTTGCTTTGGAGTATTTAACCTCATAAAATTGGTAAAATTAGATTTTCGTTTGAGTTTTAAGATTATATAAAAATATTTTCGGGCCAGTAGTCAAAAAATAATATTTTATATAGGCTATCAAGTCATTGGATTATATTGACCAGTCTTATTTTTTCTTCATAAATATATCATTTTATAATTCGCTTTTTTTCAATACAGGATAGCTTTTTAACGAATTTATAACTGACGAGTGCGTCATCACTCCGACTTGGAATCCCCAGTAATGCTCTAGTGGTGCTGCAGTATGATATAATAATATATGTATTTATAAATACAAAAATAAATAAAATAAAATAAGTATATTTCTTCAATCTTTATTTATATTACCAAATTAATTAACTAATTTGGGTCACATGTGAGTAACAGACAGAAAATAGTCGTTTTAAGGATATATACTCAATTATTTTTTATTAGTAATTACAGGTGAAAAATTCAAATAACAAATAAAAGTTATCTCTCATATCAGTAGTGCCGAATTAATACATGTTTATTAGTATAGTTGAGTAAAAAAAAAATTTAATATTTTAGCTAGTAAAATATTGAGTGTAGTGTAGATATACCACTATCTTATTAATTTTTCTCTTTACAATCTCAATAAAATGTTATCTAATATACGGTGGATTGTTTCAAGATTAATCACGGAGTCGTCTGATTGAAAGAACTTGCAGAGTATTTTCAATTACCTCTTTTATATATTCGAGTGGAACGTGCTTAGAACTACAAAGCGAATTTTACATACAATTGAATAACAATGATTCGTGTGCATTACTTGATTTTTCAAAGATTGTATTTAAATGAAGACAATATTCTCGTTGTAATTTGAAGTTATCCTTTGAAAATAATACGACAATAGTCACTGAGGCGATTAAAAATAAATTAAACCATTGAGAAGGTGACCTACATATTTGTGGAGTCTTTAACCAACACCTCCCTTGCAGATGGGACACTATTACACTATGGAAATTCATCTTATTAATAATAAAACAAGGTCTTGTAATTTTTTTTAAATTCTCGGATTATGAAATTAGTAAACCCAAGCTAATTTTAGTATTTCATGTTTTAAGGATTATTGTTTAAAAAGGTTTTATACCTAGCAATTTATGTGGGAAATAATATACAAGGTGTATTTAATCAGCCATTTATTATTTTAAAGGCAGATATCACAAATACATTACGTAATGGCCATTTAAAAATTAGTATGTAGTTACAGCTGCTTATTATTATTAGGGAAAAGAAATGCAAGTGACCCAAAATGTGAAATGATGCAGATCAAGAATAAAAAATATAAATTTTTGTAATACCCATCCTGTTCATAAAATATTCTTACTGATTAAATGTCCAATGAATTGAATATGTCCCAGGATTCTATCTAGACCATCATAAGATATTTTTTACTAATCGTTAATATAAATAATTTAAATCTCCGCGCGAAAATTAAAAATTAAAAAAAAATTACCACCAAACCTGGCCCATTAATTTAGTTCGCAAAAGAAAACATAAAATATGCTAATTATTCTCTTAAATTATTTGAAGTTCAATTAAAAGCATGTTGTATGTATCCAATACCGATTGAAATTGTCATAGTATCATGGATTTTGTAAGAATGTATTGTGGGGATGGTTTTTGTGTATCGTAGATTTGTCTCGACAAATCCAGATCGGAATTGAATATTTGCTCGTTTGATAGATCGAGTGTGTATTTACTGAAGAAGTGAATAAAACATTAGAGAACAAATCGATCGTCCCACATACCTTCGTTTCTACTTTCTACCAATACAACCACTTTTACAAGTTCGTTCACCCTTACTACTGCAGCTATATTCTCCCCGCTTAATGTTGGCGGTAATGAATGGAGAAACAACCCTTATAAGTATTATAATCTATAGCACAGTGGGTTGAATGGCGGTTGCGTAATTGCTTTGGAATATTTGAAATATGAAAGAGACGCAAGTGGCTCATATTGATGATTTGACAAATGAATTATTGAACAACTGAGGGATACTTGCATCATTAAATATAGGAAATGTTCATATATACCCTTTTGGAATTGGAAAAATCAATAATTTCATGCTGTCCATACAATTAGTTATTTTAATAATACTATTTATTAAAAACCTGTGTTTGTTTAAAGGTTTTTGTACTGTGGTGATAAAAATACACACATTTTTTTCGTATAATTCGATAGTAGTAAAAATTCAAAAATCAATCATATCATTTTATAAAATTAAGGTCGTTATTTATTATTATTATTATATTTTTTATGAAATTATATCTATTCAGTCAAGAATCTTATTTGAACCACAAATACACGATAAAAATAATATTTTGTTTATATTATTTTATTGAAATTACAGAAAAAATTGTATAAAGATAAGAAATATTTTTTGTTTATGTTTTTTTTTTAAATATCACAAATTGAAATGTTCAAAAAAGTTTCATTACAGATGAATTTCTTTTCTTAATTGAAGAAGATTCTTAAAAGTGGAATAAATCGAGTTTAGTTTAATTATTCCATTATTATGGCATTTATCTTATTGAAACAACCTATTATACAATCAAATGTATTGAAATTTAAGTTAAGTGATTATTTTAGAATACAATACATTTATTTTTAGATAAAAGTGGGAATCCTTTTCACTGTCAATAATAATTAATTAATGCGAAGTCAATTCTGAAGTTGCGGCGAAACGATTAAACGATGGAAATGGAGAGTCGGAAATATAAGCTATGAAAAAACGATAATTGGAATTACTTTCACTCGAAGGATTCTGAAAAAAAAACAATAGCGGAAACATTTTAAAGGTTCGCTTTGTTCTTTGACCGTTTTGTCGAATTTTATAACCAGTCCCAAGAGCGAAATGTTTATTTGAAGAAAATCTCTTTCGAATACAAACTGTTAATTTATTTTGTGGAAAATATCTTTCCTCTATTTAAGCCGATTATAATCTCGGCGACAGTATATTCTTAAAATAGACAAGAAATTTTATGAAAACAATTTATTTAACAAAACGATCTTTTTTATTTACATATACAAAACGATCGGGTATTTACGTCTATGAAATATATAATAATTTTATTATTTTGGACTTTGTTTAGATCACACATTAATAAATAATATACTTCAAAAGACAATAGGAGATTTGTAGATATAATTTTTTCGACTGTCTCAGGTTTAATATTTTATTAATATTTTTCAGGTTACCTGTAAAAATATTAATAAAATATTATAAGATCAATCAATTTTGTGCTATCAAAAATTCGATGGTTTAATCTTAATTTAACATTATTTTTCGGGTGCATAACCGTAAAAAATAATAAAGATAATAAAGGCTGGTGTATAAATGGGTATAAAATATGTATGTATGTATTGGATCTAATATTATCTTTCATATCATTTGTTAACCTTAAGTAAAAAGTGTGAGTTTTTGTCAGTTATTGAAGTGTTAACTTAAGAAAGGAGTTGTGTTAAAAGATTTAAAATAGCAGTTTTATTGTATGTTATTTAGTCTGCGAAAGGTGTTGAAATAAAACAAATGTGATGAAATATCCTAATATTTTAATGCTTTAATATATGGGTGTTCATTATTTAAGCCATGGTTAATAAATTCGTAGCATTGTTCTCATTCAAATGAATTCATATGTTGTATAAGACGTCGTCGGCAGGCAGTGTATATTTGCTAAAATACTAAATATACCTTCACATTATAGCAGTAGAAATAAGCATCGTCAGAATTGCCCTGAGGTAACTTGAGAATATATTTCGACTTATAATTGTACCTAGGGGACAAGAAAAACTCACCACCCGGCTCCAAATAGGGTTACACGCAATTTATATATAACCTTTGCAAACTGTGATCAGTCAACGCCGAAAATGCATTAGTATAATCGTGATGGATTACGCATTTTTTAAATTGTATATCATGAGCCGTATGAATATTACAAAATAAATAGGGACATCTTTGAAATTTGCACTGAAACCGCTGAAAACTTGCTCTATTGATGCGCGTTTCTAGTTCGGAAAAGCGACAATAGAGAATGACGCTTTTCACGTTTTAATATTTAATAAAAATATACATCGACATGATAATTTCATCAAAATAATAAATTATTTTACAAACCCTATAAGGTTTAAAAAAAATCACAAATATTTAAAAAAATATGATTTTTGTTCAAATAATCTTATTAATTTTTATATATAAATGTATGAAATCATACAAAATTATAAATGTTAGTATATTTATTTATATTTATTTAGTATTGTTAATATCTTTTAATATAAAATAATTCGAATATATGCATGCATATATTTTTTAATTAATATATTTCGAGTAAATAAAGCTATTTTTAATATGTATCAAAATTCCTTTTGGCTGTGTAAAATTATTGATTAAAATATTATATTTTTTGAAAATTTTACAATATAAATTTCTAACTATGGCCTACAGATGTCACGTTATTATATTTAGATTTCAAAATATTTAAATATTTTTTGCTTTAATGACATTTCGAATCAATACAACTAAATTATGCATCATTAATTTATTATTCTGTTCAGTATATTGTAGTTAGAAAGAGAATCAATTATGTGTAGTTAGTAGAAAACGCTGGTATTGTTAGTAATTAATTACAGGGTATTTCTGTCATGGATTATTTACATCAATTATACTATCAAAGAGAATCCATCCTATTTTACACACTTACACTATTATTTCATAATGAAGTCTCGCCGATTTCCACTGGAAACAGATTAATTAATATACATAGTGTAGTTTTTTATCATATTAAATATTGTATATATTAACAGGTAGTTTTTTCTCAAATAAGGTGTATTTATAAATATATCTTATTCAGAAATATGTAAGTGGTTGAGTGGCGTTATGAGGTCGTTTACAAGATACGGGTAATTGGGTTCTTAGCCATAAATGGTATACATATGGGAACATTTCTACGAAGACTGACCCTTCATTACTTTTTAGTCTTCATATTTACTACATTCTTATACGCTTAATGTGAAATTATACTTTATTAATGTGTAGCGACCCGTCAAATTTATGGCGACATAATACCTATATAAATATATTTTTAACGTCACAGCCTCTACTTAGTTGCATATAGCAATAAAATTAATACACTAACCATTTTAGTTTTAATAAAGTATATATTATATTCATTCAGTTTGATTAGGGCTCCAAGAGGAAACATATTTATTATTTTCTTGGTAAGATATTTTTATTGAATCCCAGTGGTCTGTTTTTTTTCATATATTTCTCATACACTTGATTTCCCAGAAGTCCTTTTTCTTTTCCACGAAAGCATGACAATTGATATACATTGAGATGTAACATGTCATGATAATATGATTTTATTTTATTGTATATTTTCTTTATTATACATATATGTATTTTTTACGATTTCAAAAAGTATCTACTTATATCTAAATGGAAATTACATAAACAGGTTTATATATTTTTTACGATACATCGCTCTAATTTAATATGAAAATGATGCTACGTTTTCTTTTAATTTGAATATATAGTATAATATTGTGTTAAAGTTGCTAAAATTGTGTATTTAAAAAAACAATTTTTAAAGAGTGTAAAATATTAGATTGAATATCTTTGTTGAATTGAATTATAGAATTTATAAAATGTTTAAATTGAGATAAACGGCCATATAATAATGTAATGAGAGTGTGTGGGTTTTTGTATTTTTCCCCATAGATGTTATGAATTATTAATTATTTTTATTATCAATTGATTGTACTCAGTATTAAAATAAGTAAAAGACTTAATATTGTTAAATCTAATCATAATGTATCAACACATTGTATGTAAATTATATACAGGGTGGACATAAACTAACTGGGAATATTTTATTAAATATTAAAAAGAATATTATTTAAAAATTTAAAAATGATTACTAATATTAAGAGTGTTTTTGGAATCGAGTTTGGGCCACCATCTTGGAATCAGCTGTTTCTCTGAAGTACTCAGTAGTGACTTTTACGTGTATATTCTGTCTGTTATACGTAATTAATATTATTAATTATTTTTTAATATTAATTAATAAAAAAATATTTTATATTATTTTTCGATTATTCTCACGATACATTGTCCAGTCCACCCTGTATAATAAAGAAATTGTATAATACCGTACTATTATATTCAACTAATAATAATATGTAGTTTTCATTGCTGGGTTCTGAAGAATATTTTAATGAATTTAAAAAATAATAATAGTAAATTCGTAATAACTATATTTAACTTCAAAAGGACCAAATAAAATTATTCTATTGAATATACAAAGTTCTTATAATGAAATCGTAGTAGAGAAATAAATGTGAACGTTTTTATAATGTTATTTATCGACCTTTTTCAATATAGAGTGTGTGCGTGCGGTGCGTCTGCGTGTACACAAATACTACCAAGCTTTATTTTTATACGCACCAATGCTGACAAACTCTCATTACACATAATTTTAAATGATTTCAAATAAAAAGTGTATATATGACAAAAATATAATAATTCTTTAGAAAATGCCGAAAGAATGCAAGCAAAACTTTGAGTGGCGTATTGTAGGTATTTATACGTACGTATGTCAATACCGAATATATGATATTTATATTTATTCGGAGGGAAATTTAGTTGTTTCATGTGCAAATAAGAGAAATAAAAATGCATGTGAGGTTGTTGAGGCTGGCTTAGTATGAAACAAGCAAGCTCAACAGGTCGGGTGGCTTGATCGATATATCCACCACCCACCATCACAACCCCCTCACTGACATCACCGCTTTCCACCCCCAAGAGCTTCACTTGGCGCCTTGAATTTACAAAATGACAGCCTCTAGCGCTAGAAAAAGCCACACTGTCAGATTAAATTATGTTTTCACGACCGAAGAATTAATATAAGCGACGAAGCCTACGCACTGCCCAAAACCTGTCAAGTGCTTCTTGGCTAAATTGAGTATGTTACCTGGTGGTAATCTTCGATTAAAGACTCTGATATCCTCTTTACACATTGGCTTATCTCTGTTCTCTTTGAGGGATTTATCCTGATGAAACATAATACCAGGGTATTTTATGAATTTTTTATTCATTCCAAGAAAATGTTCATTAGTAAAGTAAGTGTATATAAGTTTATTAAATTGCTTATTATTTTTTTAATTTTATTTTACATATAATTACTACATTATACTGAACTACCACCACAGCATTACGGGGGGTCCCAAGTCGCTGTGATGATAATGCAATACTAGTCAGTTGAAAAAATTACAAATTAGAAAATTACAATTGAGAAAAAATCAATTTAACAATAAAAGAGAAAAAAAGAAGAAAAACATAAAAAGAGGAACAATGTAAAAAAATAGATTAATGATATAAAAATAAAAATTTGTGCACGCTCTCCATAAACATGTGAACATTGAAATCAATACATATTTGTTCATAAATATTAAATTAAAATTTAGCAAATTATTACATATATACAGGGTGGACTAGAATTAACTGAGAATATTTTAGGGAGTGGTATGGTATTGCAAGAATAAGTAAAAAAATACATACGTAATGTATATTTTTTATTATTAATTAAATACTAGCGTAATAACTCAGGGTATAAGTCGCGTGGCTATAGATGGTCATGGGTTCAAATTCCGCTCAAGTAAAAAAAATAATAAATTGATTTGATCGGTTATTACTACTAGGAGATCAGGAATAATATTAATAAAATCGCGATCAATCGTCTTAATCCAGGTTTACTCTGATTTTCTGTATTGTAAGGTAAATACTGATTATTAAGTCGGTGACCTGTGTAACTAGTAATAGTTAAGATCACTGATAGATAATTAACTAACACGATGTTGTGTATAAAAGGTGAAAAGGTGAGGTGAAAAAAATTCCTTGGGGCGTAAAATAAATAAATAAAAAAAATAATAATATTAAGAGTGTAATTGGAATCATCAGTCATTTATGTTAAGTTAAATACGTAATTAATATTTTTTAATTTTCAATTAATATTAAAAATATTGTATTTCGCTTATATTTGCGATACCCTACCATCCTCTAAAATATTCTCAATTAAGTCAAATCCATTCTGTATATAAAATGAAAAATATATTGTTGATGTATTGTTTATTTTGTAAATTTAATCGGGTAATAATTTCGAATGGATCTAAGTATTATTAACAATCTCGATTATCCATTAAGACTTTACAGGCAAATATTTTATGGCATCGCTGTATAATTATTATGTCTTTAGGGCCATTACTCGATGTATTGATAATGCTAACGAAAAGACAATTTATATTTAACAACAGGGTGAATGTTGATTATTTATATCGTCTATGGCGAAGTAAAATATTGTTTTAAATTGAAATAGATAAACCCCATTTTTCCGTTTTTTAGTCAAAGGTCAAATTACACTTGTGTAGAGTTAATAAAAAAATGACACGTGTGAGAGCAACAACACGTGTCGGAATATATCGACTTTAATATTTAATTATTAATGAAGTTCTACAGTACTACGGTAAAGAAACATTAAGTGCTTAAAGTGATTCTTCTTTACAACTTATCGTATTTCTTTATGAACACCTGTTTTCGCCCGAGATAATAGAAATTTTAATGTATTATCTTTAATGGAATGGAAAAGGAGAAGGCGTTGTTTTATTATCAGTGTTTAAATTGAAACTAAAATAGGACAAATTAATGTTATGCTTAAAAGATTTTTGATTATTTATTTATTTACGACCCGAAGAGCTTTTTTTAGTTCCAACAACGTGTTAATTTTATGTCGGTGATCTTAACTATTACTAGGTCACCGATTTAATAATCAGTATTTACAATATAGGAAATAAGAGTAAACCTGGATCAAGACGATCGATCACGATTTTATTAATATTATTCCCGATCTCCTAGTCGTAATAACCGATCATATCAATTTATATTTTTTCGACTTTAGTGGTATTTGAACCTATGACCACAGTATTTGTAGCCTTTTGTCTTCTCCCTGAGCTACGGTGGTAATAAATATAATATACGTATCTGTAAATGGTTTTTAACCCTTAATTTTTAAAATTCTCCCATTAGTGTCTGTAATATTTATATCCGATATTGATAAAAATGTGCTGTAATGAAACACGAAAAATATTATTTTTATTCAGAATAAGGTTAAAAATACTATAAACTACCTTTAAATATGTATTTTAAGTAACTAAGTCTATTCTGTAAAGTGAAAATCACAACCATGTATTTATTTTTAATGCAGTCATTTAGTTATTTAGCAGTTATTTTTTTTTAAATGCAGTCATTTAATCTTATGTGTGAATTTGTAATCAATAATTAGGTATAAATTTTGTAGGATTTAAAAATGATGTATTGTGAATGTAAGTTGTTATTTATGAGAACAATATTTATTAACGTGGCTTAAGATTGGTATGGTAAAAATGTCTTTTAAATTGATATCTTTGTTTTGGCTAAGAAAATGTTTGTTGTCAAACTTTTATCTCATAGCTCGTTTCTCTGTTTGAAGAATCTTGAGGATTTGCCTGTTGCTTGAGATTGATAAATATGTCTTGGATAGAGTTTTTTTTTCTTTGCTTCACCACCCGAGTTTTCCCAAACATTTGTCACGGAATGAACGGCTAACGCTGAAAAATTAACTTCGTCTTTTACTTCGCACGGCTCAGCGAGACAACGGAACTATATATTAAGGTGACACAAAAAAATACTGGCCATGGGGTAAAAAACACAAAAGTTTTCCCCACCGACCGTGTCAAAAAAATAACAAGGGGCTTCGGAAAGCCGACTGACAAATATCTGCCGAATTTTATGGGGATCATTGTGGTTGACGTCGTGGAAAAGAAGCCATTTTGACATATAATTTATTATCATAAAATATCGAATAAATAATATTTTTAGTGATCTTTCACTACATATATGTACATATATTGATTGAGTCCAACAATAGTCAAATTTCAATAAGAGAGCATTAAAAACATTTTTTACAATATTATCAAATGTCAAAGTAGAAAGTGGAAATTTCTCCGAAAATAAAAATAAATCTCTTTCGCGTGAAATAATTAAAATAAACGGCTTGATTATTATAAAATCTCTTTGTTCTTGTTTAATTAAATTTTTTGGATAACATTTGAAATAAATTAAATTCAATATAATAATAAAATTAAAAGCTTACTTTATTAGGTTTCATATACAATATAATGTTTGTTTTGCGTATTTATTTTGAGTGAAATACATATTTGCTTACACAAGAATCCTTAAAATCTCTTTTATATAATATTAAATACGATAAAATCCATAAGTTGAACGGTTTCCAGACTTTTAATAAATTATTTAAATGTACCTATATTGAAAAGATGGGAATTCAAATTATGAAAAATACATGTTTATGGTGGTATGGTATGGTGGTAATAATTTTAATTCAAATAAATGTCTGTTGTAATAAAACAATTTTAAATATTACATATATTTATTTATTTGCATATAAACGCTTTTTTTACGAGTTTTTTTTTACAGACAAGACAAAAAAAAATATAATAAAAAAGGTTTAGAACAAAAATGAAAAGTATATAAAAATGTATGTATAAATAGAATGTACTGTCATTAATGATTTTACTATATTCGTGTTTCACAATATTTTTGTTTTATTAATATAGTATAAAGTATATGTTTTTGTTATTCTAAGTTTATTTTATTTTATTATTATTATAATTTATTAAGTATAATATTTATACATATTTTATTAGTTCTACAGGTGGGTTTTTGTATGTTTTCCCATAAATTATGTTATAACTTTTTAATTATTTTAAATATCAATTGATTATACTCCGTATTAAAATAAGTAAAAGACTAAGTCTATAAACTTAATATTGTAACATCTAATCATAATTTATCATAACATTGTACGCAAATTATATTTAATAAAGAAATTGTATAATAATAAAAACAGAATGTATACAAAATGAAATTAAGTTAAAATATAGTAAGCAATCATTTATAAGTTACTATATAAGGTCAGCCTATTTAGTAACATATAAATTCATATGATTCGTAAGTGTTCATTTTAAAACATTATAAAATGGGAATTTTTCGAAATAGTAAAATTAACAAATTGAAAATTTCAATTAAAATTACCCTAGTTATATATAATATAATATAAAAGTCGATTTATAAGATTTTTTTAAAATGTGTTAGAGTATCAAAATAAATTTAATAGTCAGTGGAAAAATGTGTCGCATCGATTATTATAACGGAATCGTTTGAAGTCATCGTTTGAGGAACAAAGCAGTGACTTTCACAGGGTTCGTTGCTTTGTTCGGTGGCAATATTTCCACAATTTTGTAATGGATGTTGAGATAATATCTGTAAGTCGTCGGACATGTATTCTTTCTTGTTTGAAAGGTTGTTTTCAGGGGTATCAAACATTGGACGGATGATGGGAGTGTTGTTCTATGCTAAGAGCTTTGGGAGGGCGGGACTTGCGCGATGCTCTGCCATCGATCCGTCCATTCTACACTCCACAGTATCTCAAATATTACATTTAAAAATAACTCATCATTTATATGTTATATTAATTAGTATCCCTATGTATTTCAATCATACGTCCGAAGCGGATAAATGATCATAAATATATGCCGCAGCTTTTTACCAGTGAGATTTGTATGAATTGATTTAAATTTAACTTGTTGATGGGAAATTTTCGGAATTTTATTATCTTTAATTATCAATCTCTCTATTCTATATATCAAGATGTGTATTATCAATCACAATTCGATCGTATTTTTAATATCAAACCCATAATCACGGTATTTGTAGCCAAGTACCTTATTTCTGAACTATTTGTTTCTTTACGTCCCGAGGAGCTTTTGAAAGAGTTTTAACAATTTTTTTTAGACACAACAACGTTTTACCGTCACGAGAAGGCATTATTTTATTATCAGCGTTTAAATTTTAACTAAAATAGGACTTTTTCATAAGAGGGTTTTTTTAGACACAACAACGTGTTAATTCATTGTCTTTCAGTGATTTTAACTATTACTAGTTACACATTTAACCTCAGTATTTGTCTTACAATCCAGGAAATCAGTTTAAACCTGGAACAAGTCGATCGATCGGGATTTTATTAATATTATTCCCAATCTTTCATTCGTACTAACCGACATTTTTTATTACTTGAGCGGGATTTGAACCACAGTATTTGTAGCCACGCGTCTTATCCCCTGAGCTATTAACTTTTATATATTTTTATTCGTAATTTATTAAATTTAGTAGAAAATAAACAATCTCCCAGTTATAATTAGGTTTCCTATGGGTACGTCTCTGTAAACGTACACCGTAAATACGGTATTAGAGTTATTTTGCTATACTTTTGATCAGTGTTTTTTTATTTTTGAGGCTCAGACAAAAAAAAATAACCAACGGTATAGTAAAACAACTCTGCAGATATCTTTATAGTCTATTTCTTCAGCATCGCAATGTACGCCTAGGAAACCATTACTTTAGCTCCAATTTTATATTGATCGTTTCAATTTTATACACTTATCCATTATATTATATGTCCTGATCAGATTGAAAATAAATAAGTGCCATATATAAGTGAAGCATTAAACCATTTCTCCTAGTACGGTGAATAATAATGTAGAACTAAATATGTACATTGGAAAATGATACGCACATATAAATGTATGAATAATAGACTAAGTACGAAGTTTAGTTTCAGCCATACATTATTATGAAATTTGAATTGAATTCTTTTCGTTGGACGACAGGATCTAATTTATAGTGAAAGTTTAGTAAAATAGTTGAGCTTTTCACATCGCGCTTCGCAAACAACGGCAATGAGAATATAAAAAGCAGAAGCGGTGGACATTTTACGCCCAAAGAGATAATTTCCCCCTTTCATCGGTGTGTTTGGATTTTTCCACGTTTGTTTGCCAATATTGTTCCAAGTGAAATATCCGAAATATCATCGCCAATATTCTGATAGATATATCAATACGGGGAAATTCGATTCTGTTTATATTATGCGTGCGAACGTCGCCAAAGGAAAATCAAGTAAATGTATGAGATAAAGGGATGCTTTTCATATTATTTAATATATTATTTTTTTTGACGCAAATATTCAAATGAATGCCAGTCATGTGAATTTTATAGTTATTTAATTTCCTATTAGTATTTCATCAAATATTAATAACTCAATTTTGCATTTAATTAACTATCAGCTTTAAGCGTAAATATACCTAAAAGCTGCAGAAAAATTAAAGCTTCAACTTGGATGTTTTAATTTAAATGATATCACTCATTTAGTTGTGACCATAATATATATAATTGTCTAACTGTGTGTATGTTATATGTCTGTCTGTCTGTCTGTATGTATGTCTGTATGTCTGTCTGTACGGGTCAATCTTTCAACCATCCTCAGCGTATACAGAGTCGCTATATACAGAAAAATAGTCCTTAATATATCAGGGTACAAGCATTAAAATTCTGTGTGCTCTTAAGTCTTTATGGAACTGAGCCATATATTAAAAATAGAATAGAATATTTGGTAGTGAGACTGCATTTAAATTTGTTGATTATTGAAGATATGCGAAAATAGCCCCTAAAATGTATGAAATATGGTACAGCAGTTACTCGCAAATTCATTGCCATTCGTATCGGTTCCTAATGTATGTAAACGTCAAAAAATGTTCATTTTCAATAATTGTTTAAACTATTAAATGGGACTTTTTCGAAATAGTAAAATAGTCCTATTTGACCTGCATAATAAATAATGGTCATTTTAATAATGGTTTGTGTTTTCTTTCCATTTTTTGAATTTATTCAATTAATATTATATTTGTGTAAAAAAAAGGTTAAAATAAGTACATGTTTTTTTGTAACTGAAGCCTTAATGTCTATGGTGTATTGTTTATGCTAAAAAATATTTATTAAAATTAATTTACGACGCGTAAGAAAAATTGTTAATGCATGAAAAAATGCTTCTATTTTATTTTACTATGATTTCCTTTATATTTATTAGTCGTAGTGGAATAATATCGAAACCTTCTCGTCAGGCATTAATAATAATAGGATTTTCCTTTGACGGCTTCCCGTAATCTGACAGATTTTAAATGCGATTTAAATTTAATTTGATTTTAGATGTCAGCAAGTCTCACTCATTAGCTTTATTTCTAAATGTCTTAGTAGGTTGTATAAAATTGTGAAAAAAACCAAAGTCGACAAGTTATCCTATGGTTCCCAAGGCATTAATGAAACTTGTTGCTGTATAATGACTATAATAAATTTATAGTGTTTTTCACTATATATTGGTCGATATAGTGCTTACATAAACCTCAATTTGAGGCTTAAGCTTTGGGCTTTGCTATACTTACCACTGATTTAGTTATCTGGGCCTGGGAGGCTTCAATGGTAGCTTTTGCCAAAACCAATATTACGAGAGAGTACAAATTTGGCAACGTTTTTATAAAAAAATACACACAATTACTGTTTGTATTTTGAATAATATCTTATCAGTAGCAAAATATTTTAATTAGAAAGATTTCTTTTTAAGAGTAATGTGTCATTTAATTATACTATCCTATAAAAAATTAAAATCATGCGGTTGGGCATTCTTTTTCTTCATTTATTCATTATCTAGTGGTCCGGAAATTGAAAAAGACTCAAGTCTTATAATAAAGTCAGATATTCACAAATAAATAAAGTATTTTTTTTTGTTTTATTCAATAAAAATAGCATTATTGAAATTGCATGGAAAACGCATTTTCTCAATGTTCTAGGCCTTGACCCGTCCATTTTTTCTGTTACATTTAAATATATCTATTATTCATAGATTCTAAACGCTTGAAAGATCATAAAATATATGCGGTGAGTTTGTTTGTTCTCTCGTTCAAAAGAGACATTGTTCTGATAGAGTCGTTTATTCTGCGAGCGGGTTTTTATATTAAAAATAAACATCCATTTGGGTACATCACTTCATATTTGTATATGGGGGAAATTTTATTCTATACACGTTTACATTTTTATTAATAGCTTACAATTATTGTTTAAAATAATACAAAAACAGAGGGATTTTACCCGAATGAAATGTATTGTCTTTTTATTCCTCTTTGACTTAAGAAGGAATGAATATGATTTATCATCATCACTCATTATTAGAGTTGTCGTGAGCTTTCGAGGTATTTCTTCGTTAAATATTCACTCGATTATATAATTCATCATTTTCATAAAGAAGATGAACGTGTTTTCAAGAAAGTGATGTGTACGAAGCTTGTATTGTTTCATATTTTGATAACATGATGTCTAGGATTTACATTCATCGATAAGAACTTTAGTCTGTAAAAATTATAGATTAGTATAATAAAATACATTGAATAATACAGAACATCTTATGAATTAGAATTAGGTGTACCGAATAGGTAAATCTTTTTATCTATAACTAACATGAGTATTTTAATAATATTTTCATTTAATATGAGAGGTACATAATATTAAATACAGGTATGTTCATGATAGGGAATGCCTTTATTTCACCAACGACTGATTCTGTATTACAAAAAAATATATTAATCTCAGAATCTCCATTTCCTTGTGGATTGTATTATATTACATCCTGAGTTACTTTATAGAGACCTCGGTTTATTTTACTTGAATATTTCAGATGAGGATAGATTCCATTAAGCGTCCTATTTAAAATTCAAAATCGTTTAAAAACTTTAGAGGGAAATTTACTGATTGGATGTCGTAGGATAATATTATCCTACGATCACAGTCCTCTGATATAAAAGCTAGCTGAAATATGCTCTACCGATACCATCGATATGTTAATAAGCCATACAACTGGAGTGTTTAAACAACAGTATTGAAGAATGATGTACGAGTACATACACCTCTATAGAGAATTCACTTTCTTGATATTTATACATAATTGTATGGCCTGATCTGTGATATCGGCTCTACACATATTATAAACAAAGAGTAATGGTTATCCCAAGGAAAACAAAATTCTATAATTCATAATCCAGTGCAGTAAAGATAAGAATTTTGCCATGCATTATAAAAGCAAGCAAATCTGCACTCATTCATTATTTAACTTCTTCACATTTTAAAATACCGTATTTTACATTTCTTTACTTAGACATGTTAAGTTTATTAATTTTTTTACACATATATACATAAATTACAACCATCGTAACCTTACAGATAATCTAATGCGTTACGATGGTTTACAAAATAAAGAAAAGACGAAGAGTTAAAATAAAACAGCAAACAAATATAAAATAAAAAAAGTATACTTATAGGAGAATTATCTTTCCGTAAACGGGTGTGATTAGTGATATTGCCTTAATAGGCATAATTAAATTTTGACATTTGGACTAGAAACATAGGAAAAAATAGTTGATAGTAGAACAATAAAGAAGATGAATAATCTTATTTAACTAAATTAAGGTTAAAATGTTATTATAATTTTTGTTCAAACTACAAAGTTTGCAAAAACAGTTCCCATACCTATAATACATTGTATAACAAACTTTGTCTAATAAATATATTTTTTGTTTTCAGGTAAGCGATTTCCTCAACGCTTGAACAGGTACTGTAAAAATAATATTATCGAAGCGTTTCACGTATTCAGGACTCAGGATGAGAGGTATTTTTAAATTTACTATAGAGACCAATTTGTTGGAAAGCTCTTAATTTTTTACTTTGGAATACACATTTTAAAGCTTGGTTAACCCACAATTTACCAGTAAAATTAAAAAACTTATTTGGATATATTGTATTTCATTATATTATGTGGGTATACTACCCGATAGGCATTTTTGTTATTGATATGTAAAATTATTTGATTTTTACCTATTGGTGATTTGTGACTCAAATTCGATTTTTCAGTCCACCCTTAGATTTCCGAAAGTTGTATGCAAAATTACAGCTTCTTAGCTGAAATTCCGAGGCTTGGCCCCTTTTCTTCCTAATTTTACTGTGCTGTACTGGCAATAGAACTTATGGCCGTAGTATTAGTATCCTGTAAATTTCGTCTTTTTGTAGCAAACAAATAAATTAATATATTTGTGTGATAGTGAAGTGGGTCGAGGGTATGATGAAGACAAGCTGCTGCTACTGCTACGCCACTTTGTACAGCCATTACTAACTACCACTACTAGTATAACGCCTGAGATGTACCAACTTTTACTACACATAGTTATTTATATAGTTTGCTCCTCTATAGGACAGCCTCGAGTACCACGTTAGCTGAAGAGAATCTCAAACAATGACACCATCTTATATGTACGACCGTTATGTCTTTTAACCATACTATGTATATGATTTGGATGGCTTCATTCAAATGCATTTATTGAGAATATCAATTAAGTCATACAAATATTAGGACAATGCTTTTATATTTATAAAATGATAAGGATTCATCATAACGGTATACTGTCCTTGTGTGGGTTTTCGAATTTTTCCCCATAAATTATGTTATAACTTATTTTAATTACCAATTGATTGTACTCCGTATTAAAATAAGTAAAAGACTTAGTCTTTAAACTTAATATTGTAACATCTAAATCATAATATATCTAAACATTGTATGTAAATTGTATGATAAAAAAATACTGTCTTGAAAAAAGCAGGACTCTTTTCTGAATAAAAGTATTTTTTTCAATTAGAATCTCTCATTAAGATTTTTCTTCGTTTGATAATGGAAAAATAATGTTGAAAAATATATGAAAAAATAACATAAATAAACCCGATGCTCTTTTAGGGTTAGGGCAGTTAAAATGAACTTTAACTTGCGACAGAATTCTGAATCATTTTTTATTGGCTTTTATGAGATGTTTTTTTTTTACAAATATTGTGTTTTTAAACACAAAAGCGTAATAATTAATTGTCTGTCGGTGATCTTAACTATTACTAGTTACACAGGTTACCGACTTAATAATCGGCTCAGTATTTACCTTACAATACAGGAAATCAGACTAAACGTGGATCAACATAATTGATCGGGATTTTATTAATATTATTCCCGATCTCCCAGTTGTTTTGATATTAACCTCATTTTAATTTGACCAAATATTTATTGATATTTGCATAAACGATTGGTGACGTCAGTAACTTAAATAATTATTAGTTGAAAACTCGTGATAAAATTTCACTTCATGTTAAAAGAATTTCAAGGAGTTGTTGATTAATTTGTAAATATTTTTAGTAAGCAGTTTGCTAGTACATTAAAAAAGGTCAATATCGACCTGTGTTGTGGCTGGCTTACTGAAAGAGTAATTGTTTTTCAGAGACCTTCATTATGCATTGTTTTCAGGGATAGGGTTGAAAGGTTCAGGTATTCGCATCATTACAAATTAAAACTAAACAGAGCTTTGTCGACGTCATACTAATTATGAGTAAAAAATATATATTATTTTTTTGTACATGCCAAATACGTAGTTAAAACTTCCAGGAGTTATATTTTTGATATGAGAAAGTTATTAACGAAACATTACATTATGAAACGGCGAAGTTTTCGTTTCGCAAGTGTTTTTAAAATTCTACCGAGATTTCTCTTCAGCATGTTTTGTGAAATTCGTCCTGAAGTTTTCAGGCAGACGAGGAGTGCCTTCTGCAAATATTTAGTCAAACTCCGCGTACATAACCATGTGAACTTACCTCTACAAACTAAATGGTTTTCGAATCTCCGGAAAATAAACATTACATGTCGTGTATAACAACTAGACAGTTTGCATGCTAAAATTGAAAATTTAATTTTGCCCAGTATACCTGTATAACTCGACCGATAATTAGTTTTTGGCACATCTATGACAATTTTTATTGTACTATTTTTTCATCTATTCTTGAGATACTCTATCACCCTCTAAAATATCCTCAGTTAATTCAAGTATACAAATTTTTTTTTTGTTCAGAGTTAAGGAACAACCCACGTGTAAACAAATAATATTGAAAATTATTTATTTGCGAAATATTTTTAAATTTATTTTGTTATGTTGTATAAGAATATAAGGGCTGTTTTCAATATAGTCGTGTGTGCGTGCGGTGCGTATGCGTGTAAACCAATAAACCAAGCTCTAGTCTATTCGTACACACACGACTATTAATACTTTCTTATTAACCAGCGTGAGGCTACAAATACTGTGGTCATGGGTTCAAATCCCACTCAAGTCAAGAATTTTTAAATTGATTTCATCGGTTATTACGACTGGGAGATCAGGAATAATATAAATAAAATCCCGATCGATCGTCTTGATCCAGGTTTACTCTGATTTTCTGTATTGTAAGGTAAATACTGATTATTAAGTAGGTGACCTTTATAACTAGTAATAGTTAAGGTCATCGATAGACAATTAATTAATACGTTGTTGTGTATAAAAAAACCCTAACCAAAAATCCCCTTTATAAAAAAGCTCCTCGGGGCCTAAAATAAATAAATAAATTACACTATTGTATAGAATACCGCCCTAAGTTTGCAGTTTTTTAATAATAATACAATTTTTTTTTATTATATTGACACATTGATTGAGCTGTAGGTATATTATGTAAAAAAGATTTTTTATGAAATTGATAAATGGTAAAATATGAAATCGAAAGGAAATCATATTATGCGAAAAACGGCTAAAGGGATATTTTGCAAGGGTCAGCTTTTCCCCGAAGTGATTCAATTCTCAGTACTTTTCCTGTATTTATAGCTTTTCAATTATTTTTTTTCATAAAGACTGTGATCGTGCACTTTATTATAATTATACAAAAAGCAAATTAGAGAAGTGGTATTAGCATTGAGAGTGGAACATCAATCGATGTCTTTTAAACAACATATGGTTAAGTTCATTCGATTCAATTCACTAATGGATTGATACCAGATCAACCAATTGAATGTCACATTATTAACAAATCATTAACACAAATCAAGGATGTCATGGATTAATACTACTGATTACATAAAGCACATGATGGAGTATATGTGATTTAATATCCATAAATTCACAGTTCAAATTGTTAAATAAAACGAGATATGAGGATAAAAATGAAAGACGAAGAGGCAAATATTGGCGACATTTTTAATATACCGGCAATTTAATAGCACCATATTGAATTGTAACATTCTCATTGCTTCAAATTTTATCATTTTCTGTTTTATATACAATACATATTTTTTATTATATTTATATGTCCTACTGAAGTCCCTCATGGCATTAATAACTAGATGCTGCTATTATTTGGTTGATTTTTTCATGTTAGTTATTTATAAAAAATATTCACTCTGTACATCTAAGACTAATTTCAAAGATGTATTATCAAATCAATCATTGTATAATTCATACTTAATTAAGAAATTGTAATATATATTACATATATTAAATAGGACGGCTTTTTCCTGGCCGCAATAACAGATTCAATTATTTTCTTTTAAATTAAATTTATTTAAGCAAGTTACAGTGAAATCATATTTTGCCTACGTTTTTTAAACATGAAAATATTCTAACCTGAAATAACCTACTTTTTACATAGTTTAGTGATTGTGTAATTCTCTGAGTTTTTACACATTTATAAAAAAATTGCAGGGAGCGCTGGGTAATATTTTTTTCTGGAAAGGGGGCGATAGGTCTAATAAATTTGGAAATCACTGGTGTAATATATAGAGGATAATTTATATATATTTTATAGGAATTTCTATGTAAATCTGCAAGCCGGATTAGTAAAAATATAATTTCACGACTAAAAATAAGGATATACTCCCCGTTATTATAGATTCACTGTAACAATTAACTGAATTTGCTTTATTATTAGAAAAAGTCTTGATTACTACCAGTATAAATTCCGGGTGCATCTGTAGGTTTATCATACAATATCTTTATTAAATATAATTTAAATAAAATGTTTTGATACATTATGATAAGATAATACAATATTAAGTTTATAGACTAAATATTTTACTTATTTTAATACGGAGTACAATCAATTGATAATTAATAAGTCATAACATCATTTATGGGCAAAAACCCACTTGTACGTCTGTAGGTTAGGTTGAATTAACACTATGCTGTATTATATAAATATATAAAAATCAATTTCATTGGATTTTTTAATAAATGCTTTTTGGGTTTATTAATTAAATTTATTTTAATAGATAAATAGGGGAATAGCTGTTTTATACATATTTGAAGCGTGTTCTTTACATAACAGAGTGACATTTTCACGTTTCGACGTTTCCAATATATTCATAAAGCCTATGCAAATGTTCCCTCGTATAAAAAAAGAAGGAATCTTTGTCGCAGTGACTCGAAAGTGAGTGTAAACCGAGTTTGCGAGTTTTTATCGAGTACGAACCGAGTTACAAACAGCAACGTCCCAATTCACTTGCTAACATACTTCCGATATATATTTTTTTATATGTACATGGTAAAATTGTCAGGAGTTTCTGGCCATATTCAATTTGGCACACATATACTAATACTTTGTAGGCAAGGTCCTTTTTTCGCCCGATACTGAATATTTTATTGGAGTCTCGCACAAAACGCACCCACCGTCTTCATACTATTATACTACATCCACCTCTTTTTCTTCTTCTTCTTTCCCTCTTTGTACTCTCGATCAATAGACTTCTTCAAATGGCACATCGTTTTGGAAACCTTTATACTTACGACTGATAATTACGTGGACTCACCTCATAACAATACTAATTAATAAAGCTATATATATATATATATATATATATATATATATATATATATATATATATATATATATACTAACTATATATATATATATATATATATATATATATATATATATATATATATATATATATATATATATATATATATATATATATATATAACAAACAAAAATATGATTTCACTGTAACTTGCTTAAATAAATTTAAGTTAAAAGAAAATAATTGAATCTGTTATTGCGACCAGGGAAAAACCGTCCTATTCAATATATGTATATTACGATTTCTTTATTAATTATGAATTATACAATGATTGATAATACAATACATCTTTGAAATTAGTCCTAGATGTACAGAGTGAATATTTTTTTGTAAAACTTGTAAAAACAATCCATAGATAAATATAATGAAAATGAGATTCATATCAAAACGACTGGGAGATCGGGAATAATATTAATAAAATCCCAATATATCATCTTGATTCTGGTTCACTCTTATTTCCTGGATAACAAGGTAAATACTGATTATTAAGTCGGTGACCTCTGTAACTATTAATAGTTAAGATCACTGACAGAAAATTGATTATCACGTTGTTGTGACTAAAAACCAGAATTAAAAAAAAATCCCAAAAAGTTAATTTTAAACTGTCCTAACCTTAAAATAAAATGGGGTGTATTTGAGGTTTATTCATTTACTTATATATTTATATACATAAGTAAAGGCTTTTGGATTACCATTTAAAATATGTTTTTACTGCTCAAAGTATATTTATTATCAGCACAAAATCATATAGTTTATAAAAAGTAGGTTAGTCCAGGTTTGAACATGTTAATTTTAAGTAAGTTAAAATATATTTTCACTGGTAATATTACATTTACATGATCTACGAACATTATACATAACTTATTTTAATTAGGTATTTTTTTCATTATTTTATTATTTTAATTTTTAGTGTAGACCTTAGAATAATTAAATAAAAAATGATCATGATCTTTATTATTCAGTCGTTCAAAAAATATGTAATAAAATATTAACAGGGAACAAGTTTTATTCCAATTGTTTTTTTACAGAACACACCGTAGGTTTGTTTTTTAATTGAAATTTTATTTTTAATATAAATATATTGTACATTGATTGATAAGCTAACATATATATATATATATATATATATATATATATATATATATATATATATATATATATATATATATATTTTACCAATAACTAACAGGAGATATTTGAATTTAAATTTGGGATGCAACATAATATTAAACTATAAAAATATTGGTATGATCAAAAAAACCGTGCACAATATGATAAGATTAATTTGTAGATAATAAAATACAACAAAAATACATTAACAAAAATAATAATGATATTTCGTTGAAATTACTCGATATTTATTTTGATCATTATGTATATTTTTAAATACTATACTGATTGTCTCCGTTATATTAAAATATTTAGGTTTCACAATGCGTATTGGTTCACAGTTGGGTTTGAAACACAAAGCAAACGATGTGATATTAAGAAGTTTAACGAAGTCTTCATCAAACGTTTAATTAATAAATTGTTTAAATACTCACTGTTAAATATTGTATGAAATACATTTTTAGTCGGGATCGTTGACTCTTTGATTATTCCGACTTGTACTGACTACGCCAAATGTTGGTTCGGTGGCAAATGTGCCAGTTAACCTATTTAAAATTTCATCGTGTTCAATGGCAGCTCAAATATCACAGCCTTGCCTTACTTGTAAATATATTATTACAAATTAGACTTCTACAAGGGTTTGTGACACCGTGAAGCCGGTTCAAAATTAATATTAATACACATTGTCGTACAAATGGAGTATCGAGCCGCAAAACAGTTTCTGATTGTAACTTTATTTGAGAAACTTTCCGCTTTTGCTTCGTCATATTGTTTTGTGTTTGTTATATTGTTCTATCAAAGCATTTACCAACTTTCATACCTAAATGCAATTTGTGACCATTTCAGTCAGTTTTGTTTCATATAAACATAATATATTATATTTAGTAACATGTTGTAAATATACCAAGTATTTTCAATAAATATGCAATGTGAATTGTATTATTTCCAAAAAAATATATACATATACAGATTAATAATAATCCTCTATTATTTTTCATTAAAATTTAATGGCAAAATATTTCAATTTTAATTTCAATGATTTTTTTTATATATATATATATATATATATATATATATATATATATATATATATAATTTGAATTTTACATTGTTGATATAATACAAAACATATGAATTGGAATATTTTTATAATTATTTAACTAACATGAGAATAACATTTTTATGTGACATTAGAGATACTTCATATTAAATAATAAAAAGTATGGGTAAACCCATTCACAGGTATGAGGATTAATAAACAATAAGAAGAATAAACTCTACATTAACAAAAACAATTACACAGTATTATGCTTAAAACTTAATAACAGATTGATTGGATAAAACCAAATTTGAATCGAGTGAATTATTTCAAAGTTATTAAATTTAATAATATAATATCAATTTTCCTCGAATCATATTTGATTTTATTAACATTATTTATAATTGGGTTAGTAAGGAAGTTATTCATTTTAGTGTAATGTGCGATATTTGCTTTGATCAGAATTTAGTTATACAAATGTATTAAATTAAGTAATTAATTTTTATATTCATTTAAATTTTGTCAATTCCCATTAATTTATAAGATATTTTTTCCTATGGTTATTTCAGTGTAATCGCTAGAGTATAGAGTAAACTTGTTTAAGGATTATTTATGGTTTGAATCCTTATATTTTATGTATTTCATGTAATATTCAAGAGGATCTAGTTAATTTCCAGGCTCACCTAGCTAATATTTCAACTGCCCTATGTAGATTCTAAATATCTTGTAAAAGTGCATTAATTGTATGTTGGTGTTTTCTTATCTTGTAGTAGTTTTCTTTATTGCATGTATACATAGAGTTTACGTGGAAAAAGAATCCTATAAAAATCTAGTCACGTAAATGCCCTGAGCATGTTTTCGGTTTCTTTAGAGTTTTACATCTGAGGGTTTATTTATTTGATCTATGATACACTTAAAAGGCAGCAATTTATTATAAACGTATTTTTACGCATTGGCTAATCGACGACGGAATTACTTAGTGGCGTTAGCACGAGATATCTGGTAAACTTTATTACATAAATTGTGACGTGAAAATTTAATTGTGATGTCTCGTGAGTGTTCCCACAAATTAATTAGTCTATCTGCATTCTATTTTATTAATATCGTAATGAAACACGCTAATATGACGTTGGCCAGCGTTCCTCGCCTTGACGTAAGCATTTCGTGTACGACATCTGAAGAAAGCCACAACACTGTAATAATAATCAGAATATCACTACACCACTCTTTGTAAATGTGTAATCTTATGTGATGAGCCCATTAGATCATAAAGATACATATTTGTGTGTTGTTATTATTTTTACGAAACGTGAGAATATACACTTTGCCGAAAGTATCAATTTCAGGGAAGCGTTATCGCCTACGAGGTATAAAGTGTAAGCGATTTTTCCTCTCAAAAATATAACTCCAGATGAAATTTAACTATTTGTATATTTATTATCATCTAATATTAAAATACAATCTAAATTGTAATTATATTTTATTTTATTTATAAATACGCGAGATAGAGACGCGTGGCTTCAAATACTGTGGTCATGGGTTCAAATCCCACCCAAGTCAAGAATTTTTAATTGATTTCATCGGTTATTACGACTAGGAGAGCGGGAATAATATTAATAAAAAATCCCAATCGATAGTCTTGATCCAGGTTTACTCTGATTTCCTGTATTGTAAAGTAAAGTCGGTGACCTGTGTAACTAGTAATAGTAAGATCACCGACAGTCAATTAACACGTTGTTGTGTATAAAAAACCCTCTCAAAAAGCTCCACCAGAGATGTAGGTGGTTCTCTGGTATTCCAGACGACTGTTTTCTCTTAATAATAATAATAAAAATAAAATATTATTATATCATACTGCAGTCCCACTACAGCATTATGGGGGGTCCCAAGTCGCAGTGATTATAGACAGCACTCGTTGGTTTGAACTTGAAACATAAGTATTAACAAAAAGAAAAAATGAAGAAGAAAAACATTAAAGAGATGGTACAATGTAAAAAGATATTAATGAAATATAAATAAGAACTCGTGCATGCTCTCTGTAAACATAGGGAGGGACAGATTGTATTCAATCTGTCCCTCCCTAGGTCATTCATTATCTGTCCCCCTGACAGACTACTTATTCAAAAAAATATTTCTAAGGAAAAACATAATTAAAATGTTATCATTGACTTGTTGTGTTTTTGGTATGAAAAATATTATAATGTGTCCAGTTAGTGACAGATGATTGGGTTCATGATGCGGGAGGAGTAGAAGCAGCCTTGTAGTTGTCGGTCCCCCCGCGGGTGCTCCGCCCCTCCACCTTTGCCCCCTCGCCGTGGCCCCTCTGCTATGTACTCCTCAGTCAGCAGGAGACTACGGAGAGGAGCGCCCATGTTCGTCGCCGGCGTCGCGACGCCTTCCACAAAACACAAACACTGATGACTGCCCAAATATAGAAAAGGCGTCACTGAATTGACATTTTTCATGTATAATATCGAACAGTATTATAACAGTGGCGCTTGTTTATAAATAAATATTTATATTAGTGTTGATTAGAGCATAATTGTTAACCGGCGAGCTTTCGATGTGTATATTAAATGTGTAATCGTGCCCACAGGCATATATTTTTCTATTCTTCTATATGTGAATCTCAATGTTAGTGTATTTTAAGGTTGAATCAATTCGAATGAGTTGATATGTTATAGTTTTCAATAATCAAGTTATTTTGAATTTGACCGTTATCGCGGAAAAGTTGTGCTGAAGTGTCGGGATGTTCGCGCAGTGTTCGACCTTGACCGTTGTGCTATCGGAACTGAAGCGGCATGGTTTCGCGTGAGGTTGTGTCAGTTTTGGCGCGAGAGTAGTGTTCTTGTGGAGCTTCTTGCTCTTGGAGGGGGCGGCCATGTTGGATTCTGCGTTGTCGCTTGTGCCTTTCTGCAGCTACGACGCGCTGAACCAATCGATGTCACGTAACTCGGTTGCCAAAGGCTCGTACTCTTCCAGCTTCCGCCAATAACAATTACGACAAGTCACCAATCAGCATGTGATGTGCCGGCGCCAGCCAACTCAAATATTTACATATTGAATAATGTTCAATGATGTCCGAAGTGTGATGAACTCCTAGACTCGCGTGTTTCCCTCCCCCCGTATTTTGTTTTGATCCCTACCCCCTTTTTTATTTATCTACCCTTAAGTATATATCAGTGGAAAGCATATCAGTGTTGGCGGTCGACAATCACCAGGCGATTTGTTTGGAAGTGTTCGCGAAAGTGGTCCAGATATAATCGGATGAATAATAGTGTAATGATAATGATAGTGGTGGAAGTGTTGTGTGTTGTGTAGGGGTGCAAGGAAAGGCCTCAAGGTGGTGGGCGGAGGTCTGTTTCGGTGTTGCCTGCCTTGCTGCGGCGCGGCACCGCCCCCAGCTCACCCCAGGGACTTACACAGCCCTCTAAAGGAAGACTATCGAGGTATCTATCTTATCTACGAACAGCGAGGCTGCTGTCCTCTAATTAGCAGTACTTCGTCACCATCGTCGCTCGTCTCAAACCTAACCGTCAATTTTCAAAAGGAATCTTGAACGTATTATCACAATTCTGATTTGCCTCTGAAGGTAATCACTTTACCACAAATCAAATAATAACTATAATTTTCCTTGATAAAGAATTCACATTATTTATTTAGAATTGGGTAAAAATCGACGCACCTCTACATCATTCTAGTGTAGAGAACATGTTAGTTAGTTATTAAAAAAACCATAAACATAATACTACGATTATTTTTACTACAACCACGCCTGTGTAAGTTGCATATTGAAGAACAATGTTGCCATAAACATACTAACTTACAAATAGTTCATACTTTTATCTATAGAAGCGCCATGCAATATTACGTCGTACATATGAATATGCTCGGTCACTAATACGAATACATATATACTCACACATATGAGGGCTGTGTCCCAATGGAAATTTTTCCTTAAAATCCGACACTTGAGAGAAACAAGAATTTTCTTACAAAAACATCCGCAATAATTATGTAAATTATTTACATAGTGGCATATTATTTGTCCTTGAATATATAGAGCAACTTTAAATGTCGCACTTTACCATAATAAGTGAAATACAATGTAATGCTGATTGAAAGATCGACAAGTGACAGTTAAACATATGAGCGGTTAAGCAGCGCCCCAAGCGGCTGACACACGAAACATTTGGTACTACATCTCATCTGTGCCTTCCATGGTTTTGACGTATTTCAAAGTATTATTGGCATCTCTATGTATATTATATTGGCTCATTGGTTCAATAACACTCAAATGCCTATGCCAAAATAAATGTAAAATAAACAAGTTTTATTTATAATAAAGACATTTATCCCTGTAGAAAATCTCACCAATATTAAATTTTGAGAACTATGAGTACAATATTGTTGTCGGGACGATCTAAAATGTTATTAATAGGATGAACCTTGACATTAGCAACTGACGAATCTGTCATACTCGTTCATATGTACATACGTTGGTATCATATTGAAAAATAAACATTTAGGATGGATTGCTATTAAAGACTAGACACATGTAAAATCACAATAAATCGATTGTCATCTTAGTCGATATAATAATCAGGAAGTTAATATTTAAGACTGTGCATTCAATGTTCCAGTTACGTGCGTCATGCCATAGATTATTCGATTCACGATCGACCAATTAAACTAACGCGCTCAATTAAAGGGACAATAGAATTCTAAACATACAGATTTCATTCGGTTTGCATTCATATTAAATATTTACAGTCAAATGAGCCACACTTTGCATTGCAGAAATGTGTTTTTTTAATTTAAAGTAATGAGATGCGGTGCGGTGTCGAGAGATCGAGAATCGTATAAAAACAACAATGTCAATAAGTATCTTTGTTTTTAGTAAACATTATTAATTAAAATTAAATGATTGTGGGTGTTTTTATCGCTCATGTAACAGAAGAAGCCGTTCACAAATGAGATAGTACGATTTATCATTTTTAATAAAAAATATATGTATTAAGATTTAAAAAATATATAATAAATTGTTTCCATACAATTTTTTAATATTTATTACCAAAAACATCAAATTCTAAAGAGTAATGTAGTATTTACTTACAATGAAATACAAAATCCAATTTTAAAATTGTATGCTACTGTTAAGCTATCTGAAAAATGACTGTTTTTTAGTATCTATTCAAAAAATTATTTTGATAATCATTCAATATTTAAAGTATTTTTATAATAATATTTTTAGCATTTGGGTAAAAAAATTGTGTGATATTAATAGGTAGTGATTATTTTATATTTAACATCTTTATTCCAAATATTCGCAGGTGAAGAATTCTTGGAATTAATTTCAGGGATTCTTTTTCGCTTTTATTCATACTAAATTTCCGACAATGGGCTTCTTCGAAAAAAAGCTAAACGAAGTTAAAGACGTCTGTTCCATTTTGCTTCGAGTCATACATTTATAAATGAGAAAAGGTCTTTTTTGTCAATAATACTACTAAGAAATAAACCAAAATTGTATGATTTTTTCAGTAAAGTATTGACGTCACTCGATGGCCTTTGACATAACTAGTCCTAGTTTTTTTTAACGTTTAATAATAAGTTTGTTTATTCTATTCAATGATTGACTCAGCTACGGTGATTATTATATTTTTAGTTTGTTTGTGTGTTTATTACACGAAAATATAAAATATGTTGTGATATTATTCGAGCTAACAACCGAGAGAGAATCACCTCATGTCTGACTGATGACAGGAATATATTTTCAGGGCTGAAAAAACATGAAAAAGTCATAAAGTTATCGAGTGCCGTGTTTGCTTTAATAAATGGCACCAAACCTCACAATTTCTTTAATAACGAAACATATTTCATTCCGTCAATATTTCACCAAGACTACTTTGAAAATTGCATTTAATATTTTTTTTATTTCAATTATCTATTTTTATAATAAATACCTCATTTTATACCAAACCTTTGTCAAGAGGCTGAAAAAACAGGTTTTCAATGGCTAAGAAATCTAGAGCACTGCGTGGCTTACATTTTTATTTTACATATTGCTTTATAATTCGGTAAAATTTTCTATTAAAATTTTTGGATAAACAGAACAAATATTAAATAATAATATTAATAGAATAAATAATTATTTTTGAAATTTGCATTCAACTTTTTAGTTTGTACCACGAGTGTAATATTTCATGTAATAATATAATGATAAAATAATCCACACCCACTTGGACTAGGTCTGATTATTACACTACACTGAACGAGGGCCTTGAATAAGTGTGGGCGTTGTACCTTACTATAGAAACTACCTTAAAAGGTCTCTAAGTTGAAAATGATCCACTATAATTTTCATGAATTTAATGTCATAAAAATAAATTATAATTTATAATAAACTATATACTATAATAAACTTAACTACAGGAACAGTTGTTGCATGTTAATAAAGTAATCATGTCTTTAGTTTATTTAAACTGGCATTGAATTACGAAAATTCAACATCGAAGTTTCATCCATCAATGTCTAAAAAGTGTGAGAATATTGCTACTTTGTTACATAAGAGTTTGCTGTTTGAACTGTGTGAGAAGTTTTACATACTGGATAAATAAGTTTTGACCTTTTACCTAGAAAGAAGGGCACAACATTCACATTTATTTTATACATAAATGAGAGAAACCAAAATACTTACTACAGAAGGGACAAAGAAACTTTGTAAATGTGCGCAGAACTCCATTTATACATATTTTACGCATTGAAATTTAACAATTTTTAAATGGCTTATTTTCTAAAGTTTTCAAAGAAATAGTAACTCAACGTTTAACCTGACAATCTGAAAGCACCTTATCAAAATTAGGAATACGTATTTCAAAGTAATTGTAAAATATGTTACACACCCTGAACATTGTCCACAAAGGCTGAATTTATTAGGATCGTGACTCAAATACGGACGAACCTTTTATATGGAAATTTGTATATCCTTCTATTCAGTAGGATTTGATAATAATTAAATAACGCGATCTCATATTGATCAGAATGAGTGTTGAGTAATGATTAAATCCGTCCAGGTGAAAACGAGTGATTTTATAAAAATAAAGTATCGGAAAGTATACAATTTATTTGAATAAAATTATATTATATTTATTTGCTGATTTTTAATAATAATAGATATATTTTAAATGCCTTAGATATTTTTTCAAATCGTACATTTTTGAGTACGTATAATAAGATTCGATTTTAGACGATAATAACCAATATTTAAATTGATACACATTTTTTAATTACATTATAAATGTTGTATTTTGTATAATTTTTTATTATGAATGTCCAGTGTAAGCGTTTAGAGATAATATTTGTGTTATTTTATTATTTTATATTAGCTCTCTCTTTATATATTAATATATAGAATCCAATTCTTTAATAATAATTTCTATATATTATAAAAATTTATGATTTTGCGAAATAGGATTACGTATGTATAATATGGAAATCTATTTATATATGTTATATTTTGACATGAAAATTTCTATTTAAATAATAATATGGAATGCAAAACATCGTATTAAATACAACATACAACCAACATAAAGGTATAAAATATAAAAACAAAATGATATTTCGTCTTAATTAAACCTTTTTTAAATTTGTGGTGGTAATTTTTTTTGATAATAAACACTGTAACATGATATACAGAATTATTTTTGTTTATGTTTCTTAAGTAAGATTAAAATTTCATAAAAAAATGTAGCAAAAACCGACGAAACTTTTATTACGTCTTCTATAAAACGATTAGAAATACGGAATAATTACGGATTGTTTTTGTCGTTCTTCCATATAACTCAGTCAGTCTGTCATGTGCAGTATCTCTTTAGTCGACATTAAAATTAGTTGTTTAGTAAAATATTATTTTATTACATTGCGATTATATTTTAATGAATTTTATCGACCTTCGAACGCGGTTTGTGCATGGTGCCAAGAAAATACCTGCTATTACCTGCCAATTTGTTATGTGAAGATGTGGCCAATTATTGCGTAATATCAAAATGAACTCAAGGTATCTGTGATATTTGAAATTGTGGTTGTATTTTGGAATTTCAGTGTTCACGGCACATTAATTCGGGGAGCTGTCCGCAGCGGGCCGTCGTCAATTTCCTTCTCACCTACAATAAAGAAAATACTCACCAGGGTTGTCAGCAATATGCTATTTTAACTTAAACATATACAATATAATTAAACATAAAATACAATAGTAATTTACTGTTCAATCAATGAAATCGATATTCGACAATCAATTTTCATCAACAGAAGTGGTTGCTTCTATATCTAGTGCAGCTAAACAAACCTAACAAAATTCATCATTCTAAAAAAAAACAATTTTATATCCTATTTTCACAATATTTAGTATTTTGATATTATAATCAATATAATAAATGATTACTTTCTAACGGATGAATGCATTTTTAAACACATATTCTAACCTATACCAAATCGTCTCCAGTATGATGTGAATAAAATTATTACAACGTATTATGTTGCTATCTTTTATAAATCAAAACTAACGGCTAATATTTTTTTAATTTTTTTTTATAATAGAGAGTGTAATAGAGAGAGTTACAGGAATTGCAATTGAGTAATGTTCGAATGCATATATATTTATATATATATATATATATATATATATATATATATATATATATATATATATATATATATATATATATATATATATATATATATATATATATATATATAAAAATTACTCAATTGCAATTCCTGTAACTCTCTCTATTATCTCTAACAATTAAAAATAACCCGGCAATATAAATGTGCGCCCTAATTGTGTATAAATATTTTCCACTTCATCTGAAAACCACTCAAAAATAATGAGGGTTTCAGGCTCAAATTTATCGTTCTAAAATATACTATCTTCAGTCTCGTATTTCCCATTAATTCTTACCATAAACTCGCCACCGAGCCATGCCTGTCTTTATAAATAATATGATCATATCGGACATATTCCCTTTGATTTTGAACTAAGGGCTAATAACATTGTTTAGCAATAAAGAAGCAGGGATATGAATGCAGTTCTTGAGGTTGTTGATATTGAGAGACACAGGAAGTTGGACGATGGAACTCGTTAGCAGCGCTCAGAAATAAACGGGGTCGTGACGTCATTTAAGCGAGAACTCATTCATACAACACATATGTTACACTATCACTATTTATCATCATCATATATATATATTAAATATTCAAAAATACTTTCATCCAGATTCCTGCGCGTCGTCGCCGGTGAGGTTCATGAACTGTTTCGACGATTTTATGCGAGTCTATTGATCTTCTTTTGCTGGCGTCAAGAAACTCTTGAAGCTTGCATCAGACTAAACCATCATATATATTACAATTTCTTTACTATGCATAAGTTTTTACAATGATTGATAGAACAATACATCTTTGGAAATAGACTTAGGTGTACAGAGTGTATAAATCTTTTTACCTTTAACTAACATGAGAATGTTTTATTTAAATTTGGCATGAATAATAGTATTAAATTATAGAAAGAATAGGAAAAAAATAGAAACCCACTCAAAATTTGAAGATTAATAAATAATAAAAACAATAAAAGCAATATTAACAAAACAATTACAAAATATAATGCTTAAAAACTAAATAACAGTTTGTTTGGGTAAAACCAAATTTGAGTTGAGTGGTTTATTAGAAATTTATATTTTATTTTTAAAAATAATAAACTTACGTTTCCTCGAGGCATATTTGGTTTTATTTACATGTCTTATGATTGGGTTAGTCGGGAAGTTAGTCATTTAAAAAAAAAATATTTAATATTTTTTTATAATTTTTTATTTGGTTATTTAAAGTTTTTTTAAATTTTGGCCACCATCATGGAATCAGCTGTTTCTGTGAAGTACTCAGTAGTGAATGTCACGCGTGTATTGTGTCTGTTATACGTAATTCATATTTTTAATTAAAATTAACAATTTTTTTGCGATACCCTACCACCCCCTAAAATAAAAAATAAATAATTAAAATATTATATTATTGAATCATGCTGAAGTACCACTAGAGCTTTACGGGAGATCCCAAGTCGCGATGATAATGCAGTATTCGTCAGATTTTATTTATACACCCTCAATGCCCAAGTCATTTAGGAAATTATTTTATTGATTGGGACGGTAAAATAAAATATAATTAAAACAATTTATAAATATATGTATTTATTAAAAAAATAAATTCAACCTTGAATGTATTGCGTAATAAGTATTGAATTTCCCATTTATTGAAATCAAAAGCGCGAGATCGAAATTATCTGATATGAAATCTGCTTTGAAAATGTTAGCTTAATTTAATAGATTGAAATTTGTTCCTTCAACTCGTAATGGCTGTCAGATTCATGAAGTCTGTCTTGAAAATCAACGTGATTTTTTGCTCATCTCAAAATTGTAATTTTTCATCTCCGTTTGAAATGTTCTCAGTTTCTTATCGTATTTAATGTTTGTCTCGAAGTTTAATTAGCTAAAATGACAAAAAGAGAGCGCCCGCTAGTAATTAATAGCTTGAGATTATTTGCTTAGCACACACAAAGGAATTATTATTAATTTTGGAAATGTCTTTGTAGATGTATTTGTCAAAGCTTTTTAGGTCATTTGATTGTACATTGTATACAATCTGCTTTGGGAATATAAACTCGGTAATTGGCGTATTTGGGGAATAAATAACCCTCATAACAGTGCGAGATATACCTATTGTACATCCGTGGATTACATTTAATAAAATATGTTGTCACCTTTGGTTTTTGGTGGGTTGGTTTTGTATATTTATTCCCTAAGCACCTGGTGTTCGCGATGACAAATTAGTCACACCCGTGGGTGTTAATGCTCTATTAAAATCATTTTCTGCTGTCCTAACTAAGAAAGCTTTAACTCAATTTTTTCAAACTATTTGTAGTGAAATCACTCTCTAGGCTTATATTTATTAAACTACAATGCCAAGGACAAGTTTTGAGCACTAAAATATAAATAAAAACATTATATACATAAGCAGTAAGCATTAAAAGCAGTATCTGCCATTTTTTTTGGAAATTACGAATTTGGGAAATAATATGATGATGGCCGTTTCATTATCAACACATTTTTCTAATAATAAAGTATTAAGTTACACATTTAAGATACGGAAAAAGCTACCTATTCAATAGTGTAACTTTATTATCTTGGATCGTCTAGAGTATTCATTATATTTTCTAAAAGTACTCAATATATAAGGTTTTTATTATACTATATAAGTTTAATTATTATTGAATTTATGCAATTTTAATCTTCCCTATTGGTAATCTATATATTATATTGACACAATCAAATCAGATTAAAACCGAAGATTTTATTAATATTAATAACACACCTTATTTTAACTTTGAACCCATGACCACAATGTTCGTAGCTATCTAATAGGCTATTACGATGATATTTATATAAGTATTTTGAGTCTGTTTCACTAATGGAATGTACAGGATGGCAGTAAATATTGATTTTCACTTTAAGTTCTCGGTTTACATATAAAATGAAAGTATGTAAAACGAAGGAAAATCAAAAAAAAACATAATAATATTTCCGTACATTAATAAAGTGTTGTCTTCAAAACCGTTTTGTAGAAAAAAAAGCATTTATTTAATTTGATGCCGTGGAAGTGAAACTTTTCAATAGTTTTCCACATTTCAGCGAGTTTTCTTATCGACTTTCGTAAAACTTTCAGTAATTAATTTGATATTGTAGACAGCTAGTCGTTTTGCTCCGACAATTACACAGTATATAAACCTACGTTCAATATAACGATTGAATAATTCTGTTTCATTTCAAAGAAACACAACCTAATGTTTTTTGGTTGGCTTGGTTTGGTTGGAATGGGTTTATCTTCAAAGCTCAGGCGACGCATTTAAATCCGAGTAATCTGAGCCTAAGTTTGAGCTTGTTAATTTGATTAAGTATCCTGTAAGATACAGGGATTTGATCTGGTTTTTGTTCAAAAAAATAAGATGAATAAGTACTACTTTTAATAATAAATGAATGGCTAATTGATTCACTATGATTATGTTTCATATCATGTTTAATGATATTGTGCGATCGTTTTTAATTGAACTGATAAATTAACACATCCATTTGTCAAATTAAATTTTGTTATATCTACTCACTGATATAATAGAGATATTGAAATGTAATGGTGAATGTCGAGTTATTGAAAAGTCGTAGTTATTCGGGTGAAGCAAACGACCACTAAAATAGATGGCGTAGAATTACAAATGAAACGCATTCTCGCAACAAGAACCAATTAAAACACCCAGAACTCTCAATACAATTCAATATTGAGTATTGGAAATCAATACAGAAGCTTAATAATAATAGGTTGCTCAGTTTCCAAGCATCTCAAAGTAAATGCCAAACTAATTGTAAAAAGTTCATATAAAACAATAACCTAGGCAAAATTATATATTTTTTTCATAGTGTATTCGTTTTAGAGTTTTAATGTGTTTGAAAGATTATATACGAGTAAGTTTCCATTACCTAACCAAAGGTCGTTTATTTTTATTATACAATTTATTAATTAAATATAATTTGCGTACAATGTTTTGATACATTAGGATTAGATGTTACAATATTAAGTTTATAGACTTAGTCTTTTACTTATTTTAATACGGAGTATAATCAATTAATAAGTAATAAGTCATAACATAATTTATGGGGAAAAAACCAAAAACCCACTTGTACGTCTGTAGGTTAGGTTGAATTTAAACTATGCTGTATTCTATAAATGTATAAAAAAAATTTAGTAAATGCTTTCCGGGTTTATTAATTAAATTTATTTTAATAGATAAATAAGTCATAACATAATTTATGGGAAAAAATACAAAAACCCACTTGTACCAAAGGTCGTTTACTAGAAAAAAATGTTGTTGTTTTTCAAATCAAATGATTGAATTTTATAAACTGAATCCAAACTCTTTCATGAGTTGAATACAAACCTCGATAAAAGTTTCGGTTTTAACCTATTTCCCTATATACGCTATGTATTTATGACTTGTTTTTTTTAACTACATATTATGCCGAAACTTATATTATAGTTCAGATATATTTCTATTATTTAGTGCGTTTTACGTCACAGAAATCAATCTCTTCAAAATCGCCATCTGCCAAAAAATATCCCGACTTGTTCCCCTTCTTGAATTGATCTGAAATATGTGGTGTATTTCAGAATTTCAGGTGTTTTAAGAGGTCAAAAATAAACGTGTGGGAGATTTTATCACCGATTTTGAGTGTGTTAGAATGAAATATGCGATACGCTCTGTTGGTTGTAAACGAGCCGAAATATGATCCACAGGACAACTTAAGTCACAATTGATAAATACTAAAATAGTTACAAAACTGGGTCTTATTTAAATTTTTGTTATGAATAATGCATTGTTAATAAGACTTTAAGCATTATTTATTTGGAATTATCCACAATTTGTTGCATATTTATATAATTTAACAATATCCATTAAATCTCCGCCACTTGTTTATAATGTGGCATTAAGAAAAAATACGAGCCATTTATTAAACGATTAATTTTATAAATATCCAGGAGCGCGGGCGTTCGATCTGGAATTCTGGCATCTAAATGTATGAAAAATTATGAATTGGGATCAAGTCGTGATACTATATTTAATAAAAAAATATATGCGTGTGGTCCACAATTTTATATCAAAAGTTTGATTTCATTATACAGTGTGTCGTCAGAGAGTGTGTTTTTTCTAAAATTATAACCCATTAAGAGAATGGATCCCTTTGAAGTCATCTTTAAGACTTAATTGCCTGCTTATAAATTATTTAAATTGATGATTTACATACATTTGTGTATACTATAAATTGAATGTTATGTGTGAATAATTTTCTTATTCGAGATCAAGTAAAACATAATTATATACGACGGTAACAAGGTATTAAATATAAGTAGCTTATTTCAAATAGAAGCGGAGATCAAGACCATTTAATAAATTGTCGTTTATTTAAGTGACAACAACTTCCGTCTACAAACACACTTCATAAATTTGAAATTATTTTTGAGGCCACACTCATAACAATAAGCAATATTTTCTAATGTTAAAATTAATAGTGTCATTCATTAAATATACATCAATTGCACTTTATTGATGCGATCGACCAACGACACAAAAAACATAATAATAAAATGTCTTACACGATGGTGATCTGACCTACTTATTTGAAATTAAATATGTATATTTTAATTTAAAAAATTATATTCTCAGCAATAATAGTTTTTACCTCAATTAGTTTGATCTTAAATAAAAATAAGTGTTTTTTTTACAAATAATAATATAATTTTTATATTTAGCAAATTTATTGAAAAGTCCTATAGGAACGAAGATTTAGATTGCTTCTTTTCTTTAGGTAAACTATGTGTTTTCATGCGCATACAAGAAGGGTAGTTTATAAGAATTTATTATACCTATATATCTATTCTTTAAGACACGATATTGAAAATTCCTAATAAAATTGTATGTATGTAAAATATATTATGAGAATGCGTGTTATGTTGCTCAAAGACTTTTCCACCAATCTCCAATATGTCGAGACGTAGTTTTATGATGTGATGTTGAGTTTGAAATGAGATTTCATCACTATTTACATAAGTATTTTTCCTTTTTTTATGATATTATACTGTATGAAGTCGTAAATGTCAATAAACAGATCAACAGACATATTATATTTAGATCGGGCGTAGGTAATTGAGACCAAGATCGTTTTCATTTGCGAAAGATAATGATCATAAATTGTATACTAAACTATTATTTAGGCAAGATATCTTTCCTAAAATATTAATTATGTATTTTTTAAGTATTGTCAAATAACCGATTAAATTAATTAACCATCTAATATTCCACAGAAGATTATCAAATCAATGCACTGAAATTGAACACCTGAAATTAATTGACATTAGTTAGTGTAGATTATATCTGAATATTACAATAGACTCTAAATTAATATATTACTTCTTTCATAACTAGAAAAATTAAACAAATATATTGATTTATTGTTCTTCATTTTATGGAAAGGCAAATATTGTTTTTTATTTGGATTGAGGGCTCAGGGATTTCGAAAAATCAAGGTTCTACTTTATTCGTAACGGTTAATATCATACGGATAACTTAATTGAATAAGCTAATATACTAATAATATGGCTTTTTTGAGAAGGTTTTATTCATATTTTAGTTTTTTAGACACAACAAAGTGTTATTTCATAGATATCGATGAGTGGCTAAATGCATGGTTAGATCAATTGGATCAAGTGGTCAAAAACATGAGTTACGTGGCAAACATTATACTGTAAACATCTCTCTTTATATCTTCAGTTATATTTCACATTAAAATGGATAAATGCATTGTTACTACATGTCATATGGACTCGAACATATACTCAAATACATCTAGGCTCAGTTTTTATCAAAGACTACTTCTTTAACATGTTTAAAATATTAATGTGTTTTAATTGCCAAAGAATTCTCACAACCACTCTCAGGGGTCACTAGAAATGTGTTGAGTGAGGGAGACACACTTATGCCTTTATCGAATAGGAGAGAAAAGTGCAACAATACACGGATTTACACAACTTACTTATATGCAATGCGATATCTAATGTTTATATCTATGCGTGAGGGAAATTATTCATGTGTAAAATATTTCCTGCGTCGATGACGTATTTATTTGGTAATCGGGAATGTGTATAATTCAAGTTGAAAGGAGTGCGGAAAAGCATCAGTGACCTGTCCTCGACCGTCATGAATCAACAATGAAGATGTCACTGTCAAATACGTGTACGTCAGATTGTACTCGCCAACAGACAAGCCTAAGCGACACTACAAACAACCACGCCAATATCGGTTAACATTATCTGTTTATTAAGGATGGTTATAGCGTGCTTTGTGGCTACGTTCTAATTGAACCGATTATCCTACATTCTATGATGGAATGTATTTATAAATCATATTTAATTTAAACAGAACTCGTCATATTATTATTATGGAGCCGCTTTGTGGCCCAGTGGTTAGTTTGACGAATTCATGAGTGAGACTCTCGGGTTCGATCCTAGACATTAGCAAAAACGGTCTCCACTAGTCGTTGCGTTTGTTTACGTTACGTTTTTCACATATTTCGACTGTTATAAAAATTAATTTTTATAAATGGCATATACAAGATCGTTTATTGACTAATTATATTTTCGAATTATTTTCCATAAAATTAAATTTATCTAATTTCGCCTTTGATTTGTTGAATAATAAACAAATTTTTCAAACCATCGTAATAGGTCAGGGATATAAATCCTGTGGTTGTAAGTTCAAATCCCGCTAAAGTCAATTTTTTAAAATTGATTTGAACGGTTATTACGACTGGGAGATCGGGAATAATATTAATAAAATCGCGATCGATCGTCTTGACCCAGGTTTACTCTGATTTCCTGGATTGTAAGATAAATACTGAGGCGATTAAGCCAGACAGAGCTGCTCTATCGGTAATCTGTGTAACTAGTAATAGTTATAATTAAAATCACCGACAAAAAATTAACACGTGTATAAAAAACCTTTTCAAAAATATCCTCTCTAAGTGCATAAAATAAATAAATTCTAATCGTTTAGTAACATATAATTAATGTTAGCCTATTAAAGAAGCAACAATTTTATTTGAGTAGTTGAATGACCAACTATTTTTTATTAGTCTTCTTGCTTAGTTTTTTGAAATTTTTAAAATAGTACAGTATATTTTTACTAGGTCACGTATGTATCAATAATTGTTGAATGTATGTTAGGTATGTAGTTTTATTTCATAATTCATAGTCAGCGTGTATTATAATTTTATAATATACATCGTATAATACTCAGTTGGTTCTATTTATATATTATAAATAGTTGAATCAATATTCAATTTGTATTGTAATACATCAATTCAATATATGCGTATGTGAACGAGCATTGATTGTGCTACTCTAAGCCGATTATCAATTAAATAACACATTCTCAACATTTATACAGTTATCAATTTAATAATTAATAAAATACAATTGTGGGAAAATGCTGATTAATTATCTTATTTAAACCTCTTTAGTTAATATAGTTTGTACAAGGATTTAATAAATCTGTCGCAAGTGACTTGATCTTATATTAAATTGAAAACATTGCAATGAAATCGGAGAAATTCTGACGAATTCTACGTTTTAAAATTTCCATTTATATTGGCTGAAAGAAATGTAAAGGGTGAAATAATATGTATAGAAGCTCTGGTTTGAGGTTTTCAAAGAGACGTCATTTGCATTCTTTGTGGTCTAATAGTTCAAATTGTGATTTATCTAATAAAAAAGCTTTTTTAAAACACACACATTATTAGGTTAAGGTATACATTTTTTACGTGTACGATATATGACGTTTGAATATTTAAAATACCAGAGCTGTGAAGTCGTTTCGAATGTAAATTGTGATTTATGTATGTAAATTGAAATTTACATGCGCAGTGTTTTGGATACTATGAATTAAGAAACATTTTTAGAAAAAAAGTTTTATTTAGATTAAAGATTAATGTCTCTGTAAAACGAATTTCATTTGTTAAAAAAACCTACAAACGATTCCTACTTAGGAAAAGGAGAAACCAATTTTAGGGTTTAGACATAATAAAAAAATTAGTACAATATGGCTTATGTTGATTGTGGACACGAATTTATATTAAAAAGTTATTAGCCTTTAACTTTGAACAGTATTTTAATTACATCTCATATAAAAAGAAGTCTAAAAAATAAATTGCAAGTGTTTCTATTAATATTTAATAGTTTTATTTAAATCAATTATCGAGCAAAAAAATAATGGGTTGTATTAAAAATCAGTATTTTAGTTTTTTTATTAAATGTATGAGTAGTTGAATAGAAGCTGAAAAAAGACGTTTTTTTTTCAGCTTCGAGTGAAAGTGGCCAACGAGTTCATCTGACAAATGAACCTTTTACACACAAACTGTAAAAAATATCTTCTTTATTTAAAGCATGCGGTATTTTTTCGACAGACGTAAAAAAAATCGAGGTGGAAAAGTTGAAATTCATATTGCGAATAATCCTCTGGTGTGTCTATATTGAATATAATTTATCATTTTTCTCTATAAATTATATTTCTACTTATATTCACAATCTTAATATCAATATCGTTCAAGTCTGTCAATGATTCTATGATACTTAAAAGTTGTATATTGTGTGGTATTTGATATGGCATGCTATATTGTCTTTCATGTGACATGACAGACAATGTCTTCCAATAATACATGTCATACAATCTGTCAGCTCTGCAACTAAAATATAAAAATGTTTCCAATTTAATATGATTTTTTGTTTACTTTAGATCTCAATAAAAACAAATATTTTGCGTTTACGCATTCAGTGCGAATTTGCGTATTGAAAAATTCCACCGATAGTTTTTTGCCCGAACATGTATCGTTTTCACAATATCCAATGAAAATATTCACGTAAGAAAGCTTTTACGCTTGTTCACTTGAATATAAGAATTTTATACAAGATTCACAATTCAATTGAATTCTTATTATTTGTATTCACAATTATCATATTTTCCGATTTAGTCTTACAATTTCTTTATTTAATTTGAATTTTACATAGTTTGAATAATACAAAACATCTTATAAATTAGATTTAGGTGTACAAAGTATATAAATATTTTAATCTTTAACTAACATGAGAATTTTACATTTTTATTTGATATAATATATATTCCCTTCTAAATTTTCCAATCTATACACAGTATTCATTCCTCATCAAATTACCTATTTTATTCTTATTATTGAATAGGCTACAACGACTTGGCATCGAATTTGCGCACCTGGGTGATCTCTTTTCCACCAATTCTGCCACCTACATGGCTTGTAGGAACGACCTAATATAGTATTTTAACATTTATAACATATAAATGATCCTACACCTCACATTATTTTACTTAATTTTATTCTATATACATTTTATACATAATTAAAAGTTTGGAAAAGAAATAAAAACCCATTTACAAATATGATTATGTAAATCATTATATAAGAACGTTCGGCCGTATTCAATAAATAGTGTGAGTCGTGCTAGAGCTGATAGTATTGGTGCGTGTACGAATAGAGCTTGGTAGTATTGGAGTATACGCATACGCACCGCACGCACCCACTTTCATTACACTATTATATTGAAAAACGTCGATTATTTGCATGTAAAGCGTGGTCGATAAATTACATTACAAAAACGTTCACATTTATTTCCCCACAAATAATGATTTCCGATTTCATTATAAGAATATTCAATAGAATAATTTATTTGGTCGTTTTGAAGTTAAATATAGCTATTACGAATATACTATTATAATTTTTAAAATGCATTAAACATATTCTTCAGAACCCAGCAATGAAAACTACATATTATTATTAGTTGAATATAATAGTACGGTATTTTATCGTAGCTGGACTAGAAAATGCTAAATTGAATTGAACCTCTGTTTAGCATTTTGTCAGAACTAAATTACTCAAGAGATGGTGAATTAGAATAGAAAGGCTCCTAATGCATTAGAAAAGGGTTCAATTAGTACAAGGAATCTGATTGATGAGGGTTCATTGTAAAATAGAATACTAAAGTATAAATAATCGACCGTTGGAATTGATTGAATATACATTATTTCAAATTAAAAGGGGCACCAATCAATTCAATCAATATTTTCACTTCAACAGTGACAATTTCTCACAGATACACATCGTTTGTGAATAATTTATCATGTAAACACTATTGAGCTTAATTGAATTCGGTACCCTTAACCTAATTAAATTTATCAAATAAAAAATCACTAAAATTATTATCGCTCTAAGCGTTTTTGAGTCATGGATTTTTATTTCATTCAATTAATGGGCTAGTGTTTAAATAAATTAACATATTCTTATGATTCATAGAAATAATCAATTATTTGATAATATTTACTTTGAAAATAATTGTAAAACCCATGTCATGTATTTTTTTTCATATTGTTCTCTGATTATTTTTTATTTTATGATACCCTTCATTGAAAAAAATACTTTAGATAAGATTTAAAAATATTCATAATAATAAATTATTGTTAATTTAATGTAGGATTGAAAAACATATCTTTATCTGCACATTTAATAGTTGACGATATTAATAATTTATGATGTCTGAATAAACTGTTTGATAATATTTTTAACGAAAATATTAATTATAATTTTATAAAAAAAATACCTTGAAATCATGAAAATTCAGACGAGTGAAAATATTTAAGGACGTCGATTTTAAATCATTTTCATAGGGTGAAAAAGTTTTCCATTGAAAATGTATTTAATATTAAAAAACTTCTAAAATATTCTAGAGGTCGATTGAAAATCACAATGGCTTGCTATGAAGCCATAATAATAGTGATAAAATTGAATTTGTGTATTTGAAGAGAAGGTGAACTATTGGAGGTCCATTGTTTGTCCGTCGTCCATCCAAATGAATTGTGCGTACAAATAAAAACGTTGTTTTGAGCCACCTTTACTATGAAAACAGTGAAGTTGGTAGTTATTGGTTACGATAAAGCAATAACGGTTTCATTATTTATTTAGTCCCAGTAATAAATACGGAGGTCACCGGTTGTTTAACTGAGAACTAGAACGTTTTACCCCATGTGAACCATATTGACATTATCTAAACACAATGTTTTTGCCAAGAATATAGCTGGAAATTGATAATATATTTGAATATGACATACGTAGTTATCGAGTGATCGTAGTAATAAAAGAGGAAACAGACTAGTTTATCCGATTGCCGTTTTATTTTGGTGCATACAATGTCATGCAATATTATTGTTATTTGGCTAGACTCTTTTTGGTACTTGCTTCTAGTATCGATTGGTCTATTGTATAAAGCCTCCGCTTTTCCGCTTAAGCCATTCATTTTATATTCAACAAACAAGACCAGTGTCGAATTTTTATTTAAAAAAGGCGGCTGAGCGTATTAACATTTTTTAAGGTTTTCTTGAAAAAAAAAAATGTATTTGATATGATATATTTTTTTGCAAACGCTTGCCTCTAACAAGCGTTCTTTTGATAAAAAAAGCTGACGGTGAGATTATAAATAAGAAGGCAGACGAGAGACGATTTTGACGGTACGCAATAGAATATGCTAAATGTTTCAACCTTTCTTATAAGTTTTGTTTTGCGTCCCTGTTATAGAAGAATCACCAGAGCCCATATTAAGCTCTCCGCGCCCCTTGGGACAGTCGCCATTGCCAGAGATAGAGGAGGAAGACGATTATTTCGAAGAGTCTCCGTCTGAAGAGACTCCGTCATACAAGTCCACGAGGAGTTCCACGGAGAGCTCAGCTCAGAACTTGTCTAGTAAGACCAGTACGTTGACATCGCAGACAGCTAAAAAGCGCAGTCTATTATCAGGCGGAGTGTTCTCAAACTCACCGTCGCCCGTCAAGTTGACCTCTTCGACTAAAGGTAGAACAAAGGGAAATAAAGGTGGGAGAAAGACAAGATCTGTTAAATCAAGTGGTTCTAGTGACGGAAGTGCAGAAGTCAGAACAAACCAACCGCAAAAGATGCAGGCGGAACAAGGAAGTATTGGAGAGCTGCAGAAGTACCATGGCCGGTACTTGAAGAACAGGAGACACACATTGGCTAACGTTCGGTAAGTACTTCAAATTATATTATCTTAAGAAAAGAAAGCTTTAAAAAATAATTCGAAAGATAACATACAGTTCAATATTTTATAATAAGCTTATAGTGAATTGGGCTCAACAATGACTCGAATATCGCTTAAAATCACTACTTAATTCAAAATATATATTGGTATAATATCATAAACACCTCAAGTGTTCCAATATATTTTAGTCAGCTTTCTTTAAAATTATTGTACTTTTTAAATAAACCCTTTTATCGTTTACAGTTATCTTTCATATACAGGGTGGACTTGAATTAACTGTAAATATTTTAAGGGGTGGTAGTGTATCGCAAAAATAAGTGCAAAAAATTAATATTTTTTTATTATAAATTAAAAATATTAATAGAGTTTGGGCCCCATCTTAAAATCAGCTGTTTCTGTGAACTACTCATTAGTGATTGTGTCTGTTAAATACGAAATTAATATTTTTTAATGTGTAATATTTTATATCACTTAGATTTGCGAACAAAACCAAGTCCACACTCTATAAATACTTAAACTTGATATTTTACTATGTATTGTCTTCATTGTTTAGTTCTTTGTATAACTGTAAAAAATACTATTTAAAAATACTCTTGCACGACATTTTCGATTTTGTTTATTTGTAAATGTATTTTATATTAATTATTTCTAATCCATAATACAAAATGAACTGCTTAGCTTACTTAATAAATATATATTTTTTATCATAACATTTTAATAATATATTATACCTTAAAAACTAAGGCTGAACATTATATTAAAAAATAGTAGTTATTGTATGGGGAACAAGTAATGTACGACTGGCGTACTTTTGATTTGATGGAATTGAGTTAATCCCATTTGAATGAAATATGTGAAAACAATGCAAGGGCTCCATGTTTAATTTATTATTGGATATAAAGCATTTGAGGTAAAATAATATATTTCTATCTCAAAAAGTAAAATAACTTATGAGACGATTCACACTATGACCATTAACTATAATCTATATAGTATAATTGTCTCAGTCCTGTACTTTTGCGAGTTTATTATTAAATAAATTATACCAAAAGCGTTATTTTAATATCTTATTAAGTAAACTGTATATGTCGAGGGTATACTGCCAAAAAGCACTAAGTCATATTTCATAGTTTTGAGATAGTGGCGAATCAGTGAAAAAAAGTAACAGTCTTAACAGAACTATAAATTTATGGTATATATTTGAATAATTTGCAATGTGGTAAAAGTCAATGACTTCTTTTATCTATTTTAACTACCAGAACTAACTAATAGAAACTAAAAATGTAAATTTGTCTTAGTTAATTTTTTTTATGATACGATGATACGATTAAGTGTGTTTTGTCAGTAGATTAAGTAATAAAAAAACATATACAAATGCATCCCTAAATCAAAATCGTCAAAATATGACTTGGTGTATTTTAGCAGTAGGTAACCTAGATATAAGGTGAATATAGTATATATATATATATATATATATATATATATATATATATATATATATATATATATATATATATATTTCAGAGATATATATATTATATATATATGAAAGGTTATATATATATATATATATATATATATATATATATATGGAGTATATGTATGCTATATATATATATATATATATATATCGACGGGCTCGACTAAGAGTAATATGACTCGGGATATTACCTTTTTAACTTTTTCTCATTTTATTATTTAATTAATTATTGCGCATATTCTGACAAAAAAATCACGATTCTAGTGCTTAAATTGAGAAAGATAGGTTTTTTCTTTTGGGGTACGTTTCGAGTTATCGCCCACGGAGAAAAAATTTGACGCTCGAATAATACGAACGGAGACATCGCCTTCTTAGTCGTTCATTTGCTAAACACTGTAGGCGATATCTTCAGGTAGCTTAGTCTTCATTGCGCACATCGACACCATATACGTGTGAACAATCATGTGTGTATTAGTAACCAATAAGACACGGCTATGACTCCCCACCACCATCACTATCAGTCCCTTTCTTCCTGCCTTATAATACTCATACAATAGTCACCAACAATTACACATTTCAAAAAAGATTCAAACATTTCAGGGATGCCGCAATACTTCTTCTTCTTCACGATCGCTTGTTTAAACTCTACTTTACTAAAAATAATTTCATTTTTAATAATAATTTAATATTATTATTTCAAAAAACACATTTTTCAGTGACAATATTAAATAATAAAAGTTATATTTTTTTTAAAAGTGGTCGAAACAAAGACTCCCTGCTTTGTAATAATATTGGTGGATTATCAACAATTTTGAAACCAAAAACTATAAGTGGTTCTTGGGTTTTACAAATATTTCAAACAGGTGTGTTTTTATCAGCAAAATCAACAGAATGATAAAATACCCTGTTATTTGTATTATATTTAAACAAAACTGCATTCCAATAAATACGATAATATAAAGTAGTGAGTATTATAAGAATAGAGTTCCTATGGTCTTATTCAGTGAATTGGTCAAGTTAAGAAGGTTATTATTAGCTGCAACTAAACAAGCGGCAAGTGACAATAAATAGTATCGTCATTTTAAATTATCAATATTTATTTCATTTACTGATTATTTCAATTAAATAACCATTCTTAGAATTCATACATTCATTAATTCTACCACTTAATACCTCGGACATCGTTCAAATGGTTTGGTAAAAACACTTTTATATTAAATTGAACTGATATTTCTGTTTCTTGGATTATTTTTTTTCATTGATTTTTAAAAATCCAAAAACCCTCAAATACCTGATATTTTTCAAGGGCTTATTCACTCTTATAATTATTGTGTGATATTTTTGAAAAAGTTTCAGTATTCTTTAGACTTTCAACGCCATAACATTATTTTTTTTAGTATTTCTATAAGATCAGACGACGCGACGGTAATACAATTTTATATATAATAGCTGATTTTGTTTTATTTGTGAGAAGTTACTATTGAATAGTGATTTTGTTAATTAAGTGTGTGGTTTGAAAACTTTAAAGACTTCTATAATATGAATAGCGGAAATTTCCCCATTAATATCAGTCACTGCACCTCGTAAAAATAGCAGCGATGACAAAAAAATGGAAAATTATCGACACAGGGTCAGTAACGCAAGTAATCTAGAATTTAAAGACAATATCAAAAAAATAGTAGAGAAACGAAAGGATTAAAATTTTTTGGAATCGTCCACTAGTTAGTATAATCATAGTTAGATAATCATATAATCATTCGATGAAGGAGATTTATAATTATAATGAAAAATATCCTTAGTATATTACGTATATGCAAAATGTAATGTATGAACTAATTAAAATACAAATTATTAATTGGAAATGATTTTATAACTGTATACTTGGTATTATTGAGTGAGTATTACAGGTATCATATCGGCTATAGCGAGGATAGACACTAATAATGATAAAATGATAGGAAGAGCTAAAAAAATTATGTCACATGCAATTCAATATTAATGCATGAGAAAAAGTATACTAATAAAACTATTTTTTCAACAGAATGAATGAATATCTTTACCATTTGTCTTTATTTGAATTGCTTTTTGAGAAAAAGCATTTTATTTTGTTATCTGTATTATATTCAAACAAAACTGCAATTCCTATAAACACTAAGTATGAGTATGGTCATTTTAAGTGAAGTGGTCATGGAATGAATGCTTAAAATAATATCAGTTGGGAATTCTAGTCACTTGAGATATTCCAATGCTTATCCTAATTTACCGGTTGTATTTGTGTATATTTATTTATTTTATTAAAGGTTGTGGTAGAGTGTCTGGTAATGAAGCTGCTAGTAGTAGTAGTAGGTATAGTAGTATAATAGATATTGTGGGTGTGTGCGTGTCGGTGTAGTAGTGTGTGTGAGGCAGCTAGGATGAGAGTGTGTGAGTGTGATGCATAGTAGTGTGTGTGTGACTTATCATCTCCAAGTATTTCAAGAAGGACATTAAAGACAGCGATAACTCCGTGTATCGCCTTCCCGTGCGCTTCCCCTCCGCAAATCTTCCCTACAAGAACAATTTTTAGCTTGCCCCCTTTTAAATATTGCATTATTACATATTTAAAAAATACTCTTATGTTGATAACACAATGGGGCACGTTTTTCCGAAAACAGTGAAACGATGTAACATTTGAATAAAGAGATATTAAATAAAAACCTTAAAAAACGGTTTTTCGGCCGTCCTGTAAAGTTGTGTTTTTCGACTCATCGCCCTCTTAGCGGAGCCCGTCGATATATATAATTAATCATAATAGGAAATCATGAACCATCATCACGTTGGCATTACAGGAGAAACCTAATGCGGTTCGGCAATGATGGACATTTGTCAGATAATAAATCATAATCATAATATAATAAATTATTAATCTTAAAATAAATTATGTGGAATACTTGCATATAGTTTCTCTGTCATTCATACTGTTGGGAGTTTACTACTAAAAAATATATTTTTATTAATAAATATACAAATGCATGCCTAACTCAAAATCGTCAAAATATGACCTAAGACAATTATACTATAACTCGGCAACTACATTTTATAAGAGAGGAGGAGTTTAGAGTAAATAGACCGAGAAAGATATAAGTACAGTATAATCCTATAGGAATACAAATGACGTAGAGATGTTTGACATAAGGACAGTAATACGGAATGAATGCTTAGTTTGGTATTCTGTAAATGCATTTCCAGTGTAAGGCTGCGTACTTTGCTTTAAGCTCTTTAAGAGAAGACAGCTTTAGGCTGAATGTCTGTGGATGAAGAGAATTGCCTCTTTCACTATTTGTGACTGGTTCAATATGTAAATTGAAGACACCCTGGCTGTTTGATAAAACTTTGAACCGAGACCATATTGACTTTGTACCGTATTTTAATTAAATTCAACCCCCCACATCAGCATATATGAATACAGAATCTGGGGACGACAATATTATAAAGGATTAAATTCCCATTCGAATTTCGATAAACAAGCCATTCAACCAACCAATCGGAACACATACTAATTTAAATTTAATGGCATAATACTGAATTTAATAACAATATATACATTCAAATGAATAGTTAAAAATAACTTACTAGGGAATTATTTAAATTTCAGAATGGTCATTTAATTTTGAGTTTATTATTTATAAAGCCTAAACTAACTATTCAAGGTAAGTTTTATCCATAGCAATAATGAGTACTTCTATGGAATTTAGGAATAGTACTGATATGTTTAATTGGTAGTTGTGAGTGTGTATTTTATGAAAATATACTTGATCAAATCTTTAAAATTCAACCAAATAATGTAACACATACTTATAATATATATATATATATATACCTATATATATATATATATATATATATAACACATATATATATATATATATATATATATATATATATATATATATACATATATACATATATATCATTCATAAATGAAAATGAGATAAAATACGTATTTATTTATGATAAAATAAATATTGATTAATAAATTTTTCTCTCGTCAGATATTTTTGTATAAATTGATAAAAGTTTTTTGAGTGATGAGTATCGTTTGACCTTGACCTTTTGAAATGCCCAGGAATCGTTCTCAATTTGTGGTCTATTTTTAAAGTATAAATAAATAAATGAAATTATTCATTTTACCAAAAGATTGTTCCCATTTTGAGTGAAAATGCTTTGCTGCTTTGCAAAATATTCAATTGGCATTGCGTATTCAAAATTACAGATATTAGTTCACTTCGCCAACCGTATGAAAATTGAGATTTTGCAGATAGCTTTTAGATGTTTTAAGCTTCAATCATACAAAAAGTTGAAGTGACAAGTGAAGTAGATTTCCCAGGCCAATGGCAAGTAAATAGTTGGATAAAAAAAATATTTATTCATTTATATACGTGGCTTTTTGAGAAGAATTTTACAAAATGTTGGTTTTTTAGACACAACAACGTGTTAATTAATTGTCTGTCGGTGATCGAATTGATTAACTTATAACCAAGGAAATCAGAGTTAACCTGGATCAAGACGATCGATCGAGATTTTATTTAATATTATTCCAGATCTCCAAGTCGTAATGACCGATCAAAAATATTTTTTTTTTCACTTGACTGGAATTTTCACAGTATTTGTAACCACGCGGTTTATCCCACGAGCTATTGCGCTGATTAATTAAAGGTTAGATACAATACTTATTAAAATTTAAAATATATATCTAGTGAAATTATTCAAATTTGTGCTTGGCTTTAAAATGCGTCACAGTGAAAAATAATAAATAAATTGCCTGTTCGGAATCAGTCATTAGTCAGCTGTTTGTTCAGTATAGTTTCTCATAGCTTTCACACAAGAGTAATAATTATTTTATTGTAATGGTGGTGAATCAGGGTCACAATGTGTAATATAGGAGGTTTTATTCGCATGTGACATTTACAAATCCTTGAATATGGTAGAAATGCAATAAAGTGTTATTTTTTCGATTGGGGATAATATAATGTGACCTCTGTAATACTTGCCAACACATTTGGCACACTTCACATGGAAACATTTTTACGATTCCAGTACATACCAACAAGAATTTTCAATAATGGTGACAATGTCTTTTCAATACAATAAACAATGAGGCTCATTTAAAAATAAATATTTCTAGATACTTAATAAAAATGATCTTTTCTTATAATTTATAACAATATAGAGTTTTATTCGTATATAATATAGTGTCAGTAAAGCAATGTTGGAGGTAGAATAAACTTGACCTTTACCCACCCTAATTTCAGGTATTTCTCAACATTATACCCTACATACAAACCCACTTAGATACAATATATCATCGTAAATATATGTATGGTAAAAGCTCTAAGGTATAAGGGATGAAACATTATTAAAATAACATAATTGCGAATCAGGAAAATAGTTTTATACTTAATGTATGTAATGCGTGCTATTATCAAATATTTCATAAAATCTTGTTCAAATAATTTTATTTACGCAATCCCTTTGACTAGTTTTTTAACTCAATGATATGTTATATGAAAGTCGCGAAATTTAATAAATAAACAGCATTAATCAATAATCACTAATTGAAAATATAATGAGGTATTTAATTATATTCGTTTATAGCTTAATAAACCAAACAATTTTCATATAAAAATGCTTTGTCAAAAATTCAAAGATTACACAAAGACACCAGTGTATGTTATAAAAGCTAAATAAATTAAATAACGAAGGTTGACGTTGAAAAACGCCGAGGGGAAATTTTAATATTAACTTCTTAACACATGTTTATTAAGCTTGTTCTTTGTAAAGCAAATTCATTACTCAAAACATCATAACATACTATGTGAAATTTTACAAGCTCAGTTGTAATAAATAATACTTAGTTTAGTGATATTTCTGGAACTGAACGGTGCACATGTATTATTTTAAAGTGGTAAACTTTGAGATTTACAACAATCTGATATACTTTTATTATTTATACCACCAAAGTATCATATTATGGATAAAAAGGTATAGCATTATACTTATCGATAAAGTGCTGTGTAATAAATTCGTATCTCTTGCGCGATTTTATGATTACAAAGTCATAAAGCACATCTTAAACTCAACACAGAATCGTTAAATATCACAAATAACACATTTAAAATTCATATTTCTATACACAGATATATCTTATAATCGTAGTTTTAATTAGACAGTATGAAAATCGCTATTTTTATATGATTTGAATAGAATATTAAAATATAAGATTTATTGATTCGTCATATAGTTAGTTATAGGTATATAAATCGACTCAATAATAACGTGATAATTAACTATTATTTTAGTGGTAATTTAAAGATTATTTCGATTAAACCTTTGTAATAATTGATTTCACCCTGAAGTTGAAGGGTGCGTCAATGGTTAAGTGCTTAAGTAGCATTATGTTATCAGTCCGCTTATTTAAAAGGGTTCGTGAATGCTTCTCAGTGTTTCTAGACAATCTAATTGACGCATAAATATTATATAATATTCCTGTAATATTCTTTGACCGGGTCTTAAGCTGATTTAAGGGAATAGAGGAGGAAAATATATTTATATATGAGTGTGTGATTATTTTGTTTGTTATTCAAACAAATCTACCATTTTAATCAGATTTCGTAGAATTCAATTTCAAACGATGAGAAAGACAATTATTTTATCCCGCTTTCCAAGCTCTAAAGTATATTTTGTAAGGATGGGATCTCACTACGATATTTGAATAAAACAATTTTTTTAGCGTAAATAAATAGCGAAATAGATCAAGGGATAAGGCGCTTGGCCACAAATACTTTGGTTCAAATCCCGCTCAAGTAAAAAAATGATCGGATTGGTTATTACGGCTGGAAGATCGGGAATAATATAAAAAAAATCCTAATCGATAGTCTTGATCCAGGTTTACTCTGATTTCCTGGATTGTAGGGTAAATATTGAGTCGAGCAGAGCCGCTCTGTCGGTGACCTGTGTAACTAGTAATAGTCATTGACAGACAATGAATTAACAAGTTGTTGTCATTAAAAAACCAAAATTTGTAAAAAAAACACTCGGAGAGCATATAAATAAATAATATCAAATAATTTCCTTTAATGGAAATTAAAACGTTGGAAGTGGGATTATTAATTTTATGTAAAATATATTCATAAGTTTAATTTATTATTGAATGAGAAAATATATTTACAGTCTTCCTTCTACTGTGCTTCTACGGTTTTATTTGAATTATTAAATAAATATTTGTTGGGCTTTAAGTAATCATACCACTAACTGAAAATGCTGAAAAAATACAAGAAAGGCTTTTTTTGCCTCTCATCCGTTTGTTTCGTTTATGCAAACAGAAGAGTTACAAAAACCAATAAATTGACTATCAATAACAAACTTAAAATTATAAATCTTATGTCATAGTTGTGGCTAATCAGTTGTAGCCAAACTTATAATAAATACACAAACATCCCCCCCGGGACTGTCAAAGTTGTATGGGTTGGTGTAACTTCTGAAATAATATTATTAGATTGTATCGTTAGTCTCTGTAATTGTTGTCCTGCGTACCAAAGATAGTTGGATTTTCTTGACCAAACTATTTAAAATATATATTTCAAGTATGTCATTCTGATATGTGAATTCATACAACTGTTATTATATCGATCTTTGAATATACCGACCTTGAAAAGCTTCCCCTTGAAGTGCAGGTTCTTTAGCCCCGCAGTTGACGTCATTTCCAGGTAGTGAAAAAGTGATTCCGCAAGCTATTCCCTTAATTTATTATTACTTTCCACCCCAACACACTTTCTGACCGAGATAATCATTTTCTCCTTTCCCTTTCATTTGTGTTTGACCCTAATGTAATCGCGATTATGCAAATAATATGAAGAACGCTTTCATTTCGGAATGGATTTTCGTAATCATATTACTTTAGCCACGTAAAACAATCTAAAATCGTTTTCATCTCATTATAATCAGTTAAAATTAATTCTTAATGGAAATTTACGGATTTAATTATTGTTGTCTCCTTATACACACCCTGAGGGACTTTTTATTTTTACAAATTTTGATTTTTTAGACAAAACAAAGTATTAATTCATTGTCTATCGTTAATCATAACTATTACTAGTTACACAGGTTACTGACTTAATAATCAGTATTTACCTTGTAATCCAGAAAATCAGATTAAACCTAGATGGAGACGATGTTCGGGATTTTATTAATATTATTCCCGATCTCCTAGTCATAAAATTGTTATGAATAAACGACTTCTCAAATACAATATATTATAAGTTGCTTCTTACAAATTCACCCACTAGATTCAGATAAGCCATGGGGGTTTTAAAGATTTAAAACCAATAAAAATAAGCGTCTAAAAAAATCTTAATTCATTAGCTAGCGACCCAAATCAAATGAAAATAAAACCGGCCTTTTAAATAACACAATATGATAAATATAAAAGTATTCGTTATTTTACACTACAAAAATTAAACTTCTAATATATAGTCAATATTTTGTTGGTGGTATCAGAATCGTAAGCTAAATCTGATTTTTTATAAATAAATAAATGTTGGGTTTGGAGTAGTTTAATAATTATAATTGAAAGTGGTTCTATGTTCAGGTGCTTTCGTAGGCATGTTTGAAATTGAGTTAGCAAAAGTTTCAAAACGTCGTCATCATTTAATAATATATTAATATTACAAACTTCTTCGAATGTTTAAATATATATATAGAGGCAAAGAAGTTTGAAAATTTGAAAAAAAAAGAAAAACAACTTTGAAGTTATTACGGAAGTTTTTATATACCAAGTGTTTGGGGGGAAAATTCCTTCGTGAAATGAAATTGAATTATTTAAGGATATTGCGATATAAATGTATGTTAACTTGTTGTTATAACGCAAGTATGATATAAAGTTACAGTAAACGGTATAAGGCAATTTCCGTTCAGGCTTTGTGCAATCAGACATGCGAACATTTCCAGCCCTAGTCTATCTATAATAAAACATGCTTCGGCCCAAGTTTATTTGACCGGATCTAATCCACCCTTAAACCTACCCGAAGAATGAGAAATACCCAAAAAATATTATCGCTAGATAAAAACCGAATAAAAGATGTATGGCAGTCAACTGGTTTTCTATATTGCAAAACGGTCATCCATGTGACGAAGCTTGATTATTCGCAAATGCTTAATCGGTCAATAGCTTGAAGAAACGGATAGTTTTATTATTTAATAATTATAAAATCAGAGCTCGGATAAGTGGGTGCACTGGAGTGCCTTAAAGACGCGGTTACTGCACGGTTAATATTTTTATTGTATCATTCTATTTAAATTGTAGGCTATTGACACACACCTTAATTTTATTGTTTTATTTGACCGTTTAAAAAATATATATAAAATAATAATACATATCGTACTCAGAGATGTGTTAAAGTCAAACGAATTTTGTAGTATCTATCTTTTTTCTGTATATAGCTCTATTCCTTTTTCCCATGGAGTTCAATAATGCGATATAAAGACAGGTATGAGAGAAACAATAGTATTAAGATTAATTAATCATAATGTCGTTGAATTTATTAATATGAGTGTAATCATAATAAATTAGAATATAATATTCGTTTAACCTTGGCACATCTCTGATAAGAATAAGCATATTATTGTAACTTAAAATTTAAGTGCTTGAGTAAATATCGAAACCGCTAAAATATCGTAGTATAATTATTGTTATATTATTTTTGATTACATTAATTTATTTTTATATTTTATTCCAACGTGTCGACATATTTCACGAAATGCTTAACAGCTTATTAAAGCATAAATATGTATTTTAAGAAAATTTCTGAGAGATATTTAGAGATTAGTGTATTTTTAGAAGAAAAAAAAACGAAAATTCTATAGTACTTAGTTTATTGTGATATTACAAATATTACTTTTATTTGATAATAATATCATTTTTTGATAAAATCAATACCTTTATGAGAAAACCACACAATTTGAATGAACCACGTTTGGTTTTTCAATCGAAAATTATATTCTTAAGCATCGTCTGGTTTTGGCAGGATTCATTTTAGGAATGTAATTATGCGGAAGATAATTATTAATATATCATACATTTATTAAAAAAAATAATCCAATTTTACCCGTCATATCTGAGCTTGATTGGTTGCGGCTTAAGGCCTATATAAGTATGTCGGATAAGGGTATCAGGTGAAATGAGGAAATACCCGATCAGAACCCCTCACAGGATATGGCATAACAGCTCGATTAGCCCCACTCCTGTCATTCCTGTTGGAATCTTCAGGATATTTCATATTGTGGAATTGGTACTTCCCATATTAGAGAGATATGCGTGTTTGTGGTTCCATCATATCTTTCATTACTCTAATGGAACAGACCGTTTCTCATTTTTTCCTCCACGGGTGATATTTGAATAAATATCATATTTGAACAGAATTCGCAAGTGGCCAATACAAACAGAAAGCATTTTTAATTGCTGGAATATTCACCGGTTAAAAAACATTTTCATTCAATGTTATGAAAGTTATTAGTCTTTTTAACCGTCTACTGGATACTACAAAAAAAAATATGTAGGGATTCTTGAGCTGGGTGCAACCACTCTATTTTTCGAACATTTCTATCAATTAAAATAATTCAAATTACGTATTATTTATTTTTTACTAGCAAAATGAAAATGAAATTAAACATAAATTACATATAAATGTTTTAAATTACAAAAAAATACAAAGTTTCGTTCGGTTGCAAAAATCCTTTAAATCTATTTGACGGTTAATGATTTGCCTTGTATATCTTGCAGGGAATCAGAATAAATATAATAATAATTATTAAATTGACTAAGATTTGAATACATAATCACCTTCTTTGTTTATTTTTTTGCCGTTACAAATTTCCGGGAAGAGGATTAATTATTAAAATGGTGAAATTAAATTTAATAAATATATGGCCTCAAGATCTACGTACTTAAATTTTAATGTCCTATATTTGTATGTTAAGAATATAAAATAATAATCTCATATTTTGTGTGTTATTGTTGTTTTTAATAATTTTCTGATTTTAAAGAAGTTTGTTGCAATGTAAATGCAATGATTTTTTATATAATTATTATTAAGAGAAAACAATCGCTTGGAAAACCAGAGAACCTACATCTCTGATGAAGCTTTTTTTGGAGAGGGATTTTTATACAAAACAACGTGTTAATTGTCTGTCGGTGATCTTAACTATTACTAGTTACACAGCTCACCGACTTAATAATCAGTATTTACCTTACAATGCAAGAAACCTGGATCAAGACGATCGATCGGGATTTTATTTATATTATTCCCGATCTCCCTGTCGTAATAACAGATCAAATCAATAAAAAAATTAACTTGAGTGGGATTTGAACCCATGACTACAGTATTTGTAGCCACGTGTCTTATCCCCTGAGCTATCACGCTGGTTTGTATGTGCATCGTGTATTTGCTTGACGTAAATTAAATGAAAGTCCATCAAATGTTGGCATTTAATTAGCTGCCAACAAGTTTGATATTTATCCCAAATTCAATAGTGGATTTCCACCTGTTTGGAATATTCCATTTTGTTATTATCCTGCAGGATTTACCACGTAATACATGATTGTATATATTTATAATACAGATATCGTGGTTCTAATGGAACAAAGCTCTGCAGCTCCATACATAATATAACAAATAACATTATGTACGGACAAACCCTTGTTTGTATAGATTAACTTGACTAAACTTGTCGACGACTAACACAATGTTCATTTAAAATTTATAATTTTGCAGGTTCATTAGTCTAATGTATGGGAACCATGTACCAAAATTCATCATGTATATCTCTTACTTGATGAGTCTTGATGGAAGATTCAAAATCATATTATTCCAGTCATTCAATTACCCAATAATATTTTTATTTATTTGCATATACAGGCTTTTATTATTTTTTAAATATAAAAGTCCATTACCCACAAATTAACATCAATTTTATTTCTCAAAACAGGACATTTCTCTAATTACATTACACAAAGAAATAAACCATAAAATAACTTGCTAACTAAAATTAAAAAAATAATTTCATACTATATTTTTAAGCCTTTACTTAGATCTAAGCATTTATTTTAGATATAGTTTTGTCTTTTTTATTTTTAGCTTTATCTATGTGCATTATTTTATAGATCACTATGCACTATGTTATTTTTAATAATATTTTTTTATTTATTACACTTTTTTTTGAGATTGACAATTTGGTAAATCTACATATAGATTTTAATCTGTTTAAAACTGTATTAAACTTTGGTAAAATATCTCATTTTGATTAGAAAGCCTCGTTTATAGCAAAATCCTCTCATTATAAAATTGCTCCTGACAGCGGGCGGTACGATGTTAAATATTCAGCTTACATAAAGAAGAGGTTAATTTTAAACACTGGTTTTAGCAAATTTTTATTAAAATGAAAATATAAAAATCTCAGTTTTTGTAATATATATGTAAATATTATATCTGTAGTTCAGAACGAAGTGTTGACGAAATAAACTACATGTGCAGTGAAGCATCTTGTCGCAATGCGGAATGAGAAAAATAATATGTTAAAATATTAAATAAATTAGTAGGGGAAAGATTAAAGAGATTTTCATTTAATTTTCACTCACCGGTCGAGGTAAGGAAAATTGTGTCAAAAATTTGTGAGCGGTTGGTTTAATTAAAATAAGGCTTACAAGGACCAAAATGTGTAAATCGCCCATGGCGAATTTCCCACTTACAAACATCCTTTGCCAACATAGAATATTTACTGATACATGGTACAGGCATGACAATTTGTAAATTATATATAATGGTCTAAAACATAATGTGTTCAATAAGAATAGTGGGATTTGTTTCGAGTCTGACAATAGAAAATTTGAAAAGCTTTGAAAAGGCACGTATAGAAGTTTCAGGCGATGCATTATAAATAAGGGCAGTATTGAAAGGCTCAACTGACTTCAATGTAATAAATAATAACGAGCTTGAGTTCTCTGATAAACACTGTTACGGATAGGGTGAATGAAATTTCAATCTCTTCCTTTCAATTATATAATCATTATATGTATAATATATTCATTGAACAGTATCGCCTCAAAGTACGTACGATATCATATTCAATACTCCAAAAAGAAAGTAGAAAGTGAAATGTTGCTACGCAAGGGTTGGACTAAGTTCAAAGGACCAACTAGTTTCTAACTTTAATTATACAACTTTTCATTCAAAATATTATTTGCAATGGACAGTTTCTTTAGCCTTCTGTGTGTCATGGGCACCAGCAATATATTTAGACAATACAACGACCTCATATCTAAGCTACCTGTCGAGATATCTTCAATGATATTCCGGCTCTTGGATGACAAATCTTTGAATAATGCATCCACTGTCTCCGTTGTTTGGGACAAAGTAGCTAAAGGTGATAAAGTATTGAGACGTCGATTAAGACGATATTCTAAAACAGCAGGAACAGATCCTCTTTATTTGGGGAAATACAATATTAAGAGGAAGCAAGTGACTTATCCTCGTGGAACAATCCTTGATCAGACTGGAAGTATTGTCAGGGCTTCTAAGAGACTCAGAACTGATGATGATGTTCTTTACAATACTAACTCTAAGAAAAGACTTGTACGATTCTGACTAATAAAATATTCTATAATTAAAATAAACGATTTTTACTCCTTATTGATATATTTGATAACAATATTATCCCACCAACCTTTATATATTATCAGTGCTTGCTGCTTTAAATCTTCTTTACACATAATATTGTGGTTAAGTGGGCATTGCGAAGTAGCTTAATAGCTTTACTTTCAAATATTAATTATACATTTTCTAAAGTAATTTTCAAATTGGCCATTTGGTCTCGTTATTAGTAAGTTTGTCATGAATTTATCGCATGCCCCTTATATGTATACAAGTTCATTGTGCAAACCATATTTCAATATATTCTATCATTATCATAATATTTATTCATTTTAAAGCTTGAAGTCTGTAAAAATTTACAAACATGTACCAATCAGCTACTGTGTGTATTGTAATTAATGTTACAATTTTTTTAAATTTTATTTTACATATAATTACTACATCATACTGCACTACCACCACTACAACATTACAGGGGATCCCAAGTCGCCGTGATGATAATGCAGCACTCGTCATTTAGAAAAAATTACAAAAAATAAGAAATATAACAATAAAAGAGAAGAAAAACATATAAAGAGGAACAATGTAAAAAATACTTTAATGATATCAAAATAATTTTATTAAAAATTGTGCACGCTCTCCATAAACATAGGGAGGGACAGATTGAACAGATCATTATCTGTCCCCCTGACAGACCACTCATTCAAAATTTTCGGAATAGGGAATGGTGACGCCCTCGCGTATAATTCTCAGGACAGAACAGTCCCACACGCTCAAGTATCTCTGGCACAGTAATGTGACCTCTGATAACCAGAAATAATAGACGTAGCAATGACAAGTCCCGTCGAAGCTCCAACGAATTATACGTTAGAGCACCTAAGAGGAACTTAGAGGGGAAAGGGAAGGGCCAATATCCGTATTGCCTCTTATAAAGCGACCTAAGGAACGCTCTCAATGGAGAGAACGTATTATTATCATATAAATAATTTTCTGTACAAAATTTCAACTGAAAATAAATTGTTATTCCATAATTGTAATGCAGCCTTCAATTTAAATATTGTATCCGAGTATAATAATAACCGTGTGAAGGTAATACTTGATCAGCAGTAAGACGTGACACGTGTCATTGTGATATAATGATGATGATGATGTGGGAAGCTTAGTGGAAAATACGATATGCCCACAGAAGCAGAACACCAAACTCCTTCCATGCATGAAATCCGCTAAAAATAACACTTGTATACAATGTATAGCATCCATCACATATATTTACAAGTTCATCTGCTGATAAATCAACATTTCTCCTATCCGGACATCCGCCACAACAACTTGCTTACACTCTACAATCTTTCTCAACGATGCGATGCGATGCGATGCGACGCGACGCGATGCTCTTTTAAGATAACAAGCCAACGGTGATTATGTTTCACAAGAATTCTGAAGCATTGCTTTGCTGCCACTATAAAGTGGTTCAGCAGACAGAAATACGTTTGTATTATTTTCAATATTTGTGTTTTTTTTTTTAAAGTAGCGCCCAGCTGTATTTTATCCGGTTAAGTTTACTATTAGGAGCTGTAACTTTAACTAGAGCTTTCAATATAATATTAGGCACATGTACAAATTAATAATGTATCTATACATTGATAAGTATAAAAAATATAAACCTACAAATAGGTATTGTAAACAAAAAGATAGGTTTTGTAGTTGATATTCAAAAAGTAGTTATTTTGAATATTTTCAGAATGAATGTGTTATTGTGAAGGGAACATCTGGATAACAGAACTGTTCACTACTACTAACGCTATAGAAAATATTACTACATTAGTGCATACAATATTACACGAATATTCATTTTGATGTTGAAATATTCGTGCAACCTCAAATATTTATCACATACTCGTGCATTAATAAATCATGTAGCAGAATTAATATATTGAAACAATGTAGTTGATTTGCATGTTCATTAAATGAAATAATCAATATCATAAAATAAAATATGAAATTAAAGATATTGGTATAGATATTTTCAATTGATTACTAAATAGTAGTATTTTTCTGGTGGTAGTTTGATTTGTTAAATAATTGATTTAACTGGGCTGTCTGCAATTTTCTCCTTTCACCGTCAATTCGATTGGAAATGAAGTTGTTTGCTGCCTTAATTTAATGATCGTTCTGTCATTTACTGATTAGATATATCGCATTTAAAAGAAATTAATCAAGCATACACAATGGTTTGTTTCTTGTAATTATGGAGCGACAAATTTGTTTAACGTTCTAAAATATCAGAATCGATTTTGAATAACAAAGAGGCAGAAAGCGATAAACATTCAACAAGCACTCGACAATGTTATAAAATATTTACAGGAACTAGTTTCATTTGAATAGGCGTCATTTCCGATGAATTCAAATTTAGACAAAACATTGGCTGAACGGAAATTTCCTCCATACAAAAACCGTTTCTAATTCCAGCACGTACAAATTGTATAAAAAACAAAGAGAAACACTCAAATAAAATAGTTATAAACCTGCTAAATATATTCAGGATTTTATTAAATGTGATATAAAGTTTATACCAATAATTATATGATTAGGATACTATTTCAATATGCCCAAAGCCACTGTTTACAAAACCATCCTATTATATTTACATGGTTGTATGACCTTTTGAACACAATATTCTAGTACGTTAAGGATTTGTGGTCAGGAAAACCTCAATTTTATATATTCAATATATTCCTCTCTAAAATACTCAATATTGGAACCTGGATCCTTGATTTCGAGCCGCATATATGAAAAAGATTGACACGTGCATATTTTGGCATTAAATTACACAGAAACCTAATATTAAGAAATAATATAATATTTTTCTATAGACTATTTTATATGGCAAGTATTCAAATAGTCCATTTTTTTGGGTGCAAATAATATTTTTCTGTTTTTATATCATTACCTATTTATAGAATACTTCACGTGAAGCCGGTCGAAGAAAAAGTTGTGAAAATTTTCACATACCTGTACCTGAAACAACATTATCTTTTTATTTTATTTTACATACACCTTGAGGGGTTTTAACAATTTGGTATTTTAGGTAGAGCAACGAGTTTATTCAGTATTTACCTTACAATCAAAGTAAACCTGGATATTATTCCCGATCAAATATATTTTTTTTACTTGAGCAGGATTTGAACCCATGATCACAGTATTTATAGACATGCGCCTTCATCTTCTTGAAATTATTATACATAAATATTTCTTTATTAAATATAATTTACACACAATGTTTTGATACATTATGACTAGATGTTACAATATTAAGTTTATAGACTACTTCTCTTTTACTTGTTTTAATACTGAGTATAATCAATACAGGTAATTAAAATAATTAATAGGTCATAACATAGTTTATAGGAAAAAATACAAAAACCCACTTGTAGAACTGCTAAACTATATATAATACATAATTGAAATTAATAAAATAATCGATTTTCCATATATTATTTTGGGAGTTTATTCACTCGTAAATATTGTATAAAGCCGCGCTATTGATTTTTATGACTCAATGAGGAATAAATGTTATATATTTTTTATCATCTGAATAAATCCCGATGCCAAAATACATTCGCAGTTCAAAATGTAAATTTATTATGTTCAAAGGCATCGTGACGTTTTATTTGATATATTATTTTAAAGCAAACATAAGCCCACCATATTGAAGCCTTTGAAAGTAGAAGGCTCTCATCTTATATTGAGACGATTGAATTTATTCACGTCAATATAAAAGATGATGCATCGTGTCTATAGTAAGTAATCCAAGGCTTCAAAACACAGGTTCCATTCTGGTAAATCCTGTACCATTCGAATGCAGACACCGTAAATATTATACACTGGCATATATCGACCACTCGTCCCCTCTTATCCCTGAAAGGAAAATGCGTTCTTTTGTTGGAAATATTCCAAGTCTCAATATCACAAGATGGCTGTGATTTCTTACTTTTTTTAATAAAATAAATTTTATGTTTTTTTTATTCTGAGCACCTATTTGCTGTGGAAATCTTTAGGTATTTGTGATTGAAATATACTAAAAAAAGAATTTATTAAAAATATACTCCCCTATTGATCCCTTCTAAGGGGTTGGACTAGTAGAGGTGATTTCCCAGGTCACCCCACAGAAATGGGTCCTTCAAATCTAGTTTTGCTACGTTAAATCTACTAAGTGGTAGTAATGGGCCATCAGGCGGCTCGATTATTTATTATTTTACATTTATTCTTTTCAATATAATTAAAAAATGTATATTTCAATTAAAGAACACATTATCTTTAGTCAGAATACTTATTCTTACGATGCTTCAAATCTGATCAAGGATGCAAATATACGTCACTTACCTTTTCTTAGTTTTATACTGCTCCAAATACAGAGGCTCAGCTTCTGCTGTTATATTTTCAAAGCTTCATAAATTGTCTCTTATTGAAAAGCAAAGAATTGATGAATGATAAAGAATGTTTGTTCCCATTCGAGGTACACTGTTTCATTTATATTACTTGTCATTTCTTATGTCCTGATTGTGGGTTACGCAATAGTGAGGCCGAGGTCAAAGGCGAAAGAGGCTTTTTATAATACACATAGGGGATGTTTAGGAGAGTATGTCGGGGGTGCTATTTGGAGGCTTTTAAAAGTGGTCCACTCAGATAAAGACATCAATAATGAATCCAGCCTCAGCATTGCGTAAACTTTTCATACACCCTGTAGGTAAGTCAATATAACAATAAATTATTCATCAAATGAGCCATGTCCGATTAATTAAAAATGAAATTGCATTAACTTTAAAATAAAACAATTATAAATTAAATAGATCAGCTATTAAATCACTTATTAAATAATAGTAAATTGAATTTTTCAAAGGTGTAGTTAATTTTTTTTTTACATATTTTTAGGGAGTCAATTTCTGAGCACAAGAATCCTCATATAAGATAAACAAATAAATGAATTATTATTGATAAGGATAAGTCAATCAGTAAAAAAATTTAAGCACGGCAATTTTTACAAATAGTATAACTTATTCTTAATAAAAATATTTCTGAATATAATAAACATATATTATACAGTCTCAGAAAAAGTACTAGGACACTAATAAATTATAGTAGAAATTACAATTCTGTAAATAAAATATGTTCATTTCAATTTATCTGTGTATTAAATTTTGTCATCTTTCTAATAGTTATATAGAAACTACATACAATTAAAATACTAGCAACAGTCCATCTTTATCAATTTTATTTGGCTATGATTCCATTTAATTGAATACTTCGAGAGATTTCCTAGTATATTTTTAATGGAATATGTACTTATTATTTTTATTTTTGTGAAAGAATGTCGCCAATTTGACATGCGTTGTTTTTTATATCAATGTAAAATTAAAAAAATGATTTCAATTTCTGAGCACACAATTCCATATATAAATGATTTATAATTAATAAGGTCAATCAGTAAAAAAATATAAGCGTGGAAATTATCACTAGTTATATTATTCTTGTATTAAATTTTATCATGTTTCTAATAGTTAAAAGTCTAAAGAAATAATTATTATTTTGATTTATATTTTTGTGAAAGAAGGTCACCAATTTGACATGGGTTGTTTTTGATAGTTATCTAAAATAAAAGGTTTGATTTTATAGTGTTTATTTTAATGTTATAATAAAAGCATATTTAGAGCTATGTATATTAATGTTTAATATATTTATAAATTACCCACTTCCAATCTCGTTTTCATATGATTTAAAATATTTTTCTATGAGCACCACCTGTTTCATATTAAATCACACTAATATGCAACTCCACTTTAAATAATATAACAACTAAGAAGCTCTCTAAAACATCAAAATAATATTAACTTCTCCTTCATGATCTTGATTGGTGTTTATTAAACGTAGAGGTTAATACATACATAATAAAGTTACTTATATTTTGACTAGAGATTTATAGTGGAAGCGTAGTAAGGGGGTCTAATTAAATAGTTTGCTTTAACTTTATCCGACATGGGAAATAACTTTCATATTTATCTCCCAAGTGACTAAATTAATGGCCGGATAATGTATTGAAATATTTGATTTTGTATTTGGAAGTTATTTTTAAAAATATCGGTCGATGATTAATTGATATTTTAAGTATCCCCTTTCTCGATAAAATAAAATAAATGGGGTTCAGGGGTCGAAATATAGGCTTTATTTGCGGTCGGCTGTCACGTTCGGGGTTTCGGTGATGTTTTATTTATAATCGTTGGACAGAAATAAGTCTGCTTCGTGGCAAATCGATAAGATCTAGAATACGCCATAAAGGGTTATAATTATATAATTCTCGCTGTGTGATTTTCCCCTTATCTAATTTGCTCATCTATACTTTATCTCTCCAAGCAGAAGACCCCCTCGAGATAATTAAAAAATACCCCTCACTTATCATCAACATCAGAGATATTCTCATAAAAATACTTTTAATTAGATAAAGCCAGCTTAGGCTGGATGGAGTTTTACTTTCTAAATTGTATTTCAAATCAAACACTTAATTAAGTGAAATGTCGTATTCTAAATCGTAATAAACTTTGATTTGGGATACCAACGTCTAATTTTAAACAGGAATCGACTTTGAGATTTTTCTTTTTTTCATTATCTTCGCCCTTATCGCCAATCTACATTTTTAAAGGGAGAGAAAATTCTCTCCGAAATAAAAAAAAATCGCAGCGAATTTCATCAAATATTTTTAAACTTCGAATATTTATTATAACCGTCTATAAATTTGTGAATCGTTGATATTTGATACTTGAACAAAATGGACTAACGATGTATAAAACTGATTACATTGTGTGTTTGTTAAATTTGATTTTATTCAGTTTAATTTATAAAATTGCCTTCACTTGTTGCCGAGACTGATATTTTACAATTATTGCATTACATTTATATAACATAATATTATTCACAACTGCTCACGAACAAATGTAAATTATTAACATTGTGAAATATCAAATTATGTGTTATTTCATACCAGTGCCTTTTCTATTGAATAGTTACTCAAAATTAGTAATAAGTTTCATATATATTATTTGATCTTAAAATATTTGGTGAGTGTTTTTTTTTATAATTTTTGGTAATCTAACCGAATCACTTGGAATAAGCGCATTTTTATATTTGCAAATATTTGGTAAAAAAAATAAAAATATATTCAGCTGCCATTTTAAGAGGCTTGATGATGTAATAATCACCCATTTTTTATTTATAAAATTGACACATATATTTTAATTTTAAATATTAAAATTAGAAGAGCTCTGTCCTAATAAATAATCAAAGTGAATCTTAATCAAGAGATCGGGATTTTATCAATAATAATCTCTCTGTCGAAATAAAATATTCGGAATCCTGACATCTCTCAAGAGAGTTATAGATTTACATTGTTACTTCTGACTATATAAATAATTTTAATAATAGAAAAAAAAAATACTCCCAATCTTTGTAGATGGGATAAGAGGCTTAAGATGAAGAAGAAAAAACTGCTTTCGTAAAATTCAAGCATTTCGAGTGGAAAAAGTTTGTAAGAAAATATCTCAAAAGTAACGAGGAGCTCAACTCAAAATATGAAATATGCATAAGTAAATCCAATTTCGAATAGAAGGATGAAAAAAACGTCAAGAAAACCCACTGGGAAATCGAAGTAAGGTATCAAGAAAACACGGAAGCAAAATGAAAGTCAACAACTGCGACATTTTGATTCGAATCAAAGCTCACATTTAAAAAAAGTCTTCACTGACACAATTCACTTCACCACCTCTTCTCGCACAAAAAAGAGATATTATTTTTGATGCCTAAAAATAAATGTTTTTTTTTTTGTGTCGACTCGTTTATTTTTAATACAAACGAAACACACTCGGTGGCATTATATATGATTTTAATAAGAATACACAATAAATTATACACCTAATTAAACTCTGTACCCATTAAAGTGAGCAAATTATTTAATCAGCTTTATATTTTGCTTAAATGTATTATTTTTATGTTAAAATTATTGAACTTTGTGGTTCGTACCTTTACTAACCACAAATATGATATGTTCGAAAATAAATGCACTGAATCAAATTTATGATAAAAGTATAATGGTTCAACAAGATATATTTCCCAAAACATGAAAATTCATGATTCAATTTCATATAATTTAAATGAAATTATATATATGTTATTTAGGAAGAATTAGCAATATTCGGTGTACAAGTTTCGGTGAACCTTATTCAGGTAATTCATTGACATTAAATAAATGATATTAAATAAAACCACAATAAAAAGGTGTTATTGATGGTAAAGTTATTAATTTATGAAGATTAATGGGCGATTTCTAAAGTAAGATTAAGATAAAATCTTCATACGTGGTCTCTTATTTCATTATATATTAATTTTCTGCTTTTAAAATAAATAAAAATTAACTTTCTTTATCATCGAAATGTGTATATATAAGATGATGGGATAAAAATGCACAGTTAAATTATTAAACGTCAACCAGGATATAATTATGGTGTAAAAGATGATGAAAGATCCAAAAATATTATTTTATTTATGTTGAAGCTTGTAAAATACTCGTGTAAGAATCGATATTTTAGAATTATACTTGAGAACAACTAATGGCATTTGATTCGATACGGCTTTGTAAAAATATAAATTATTCAGCCTTGCGTTCGATATTGATGTGTAATTTTACTACGTGGATTATCAAACAAACGAGTCTATTCAATATTACAAGACTTCACTGAACAAAACGATTATCGTTATTATATAAAGTGAAGCATTGGAATTGCTTTTATATTTATCGATGACCTGATTTCTATTCACCAAAAGAAATGTATGGCTTTTGTCCATTGAACATGCAGCGAGTCTTTGTACTATACAATAATATTTTAACATTTAATTGAATCATTTTTTGATATTAACATTTGTTGGAAACTCGACGCTGCTTCATAAATTTTCTTTCCCACCCTTTTTCTTAACGCCTAAAAGAAACGTAAAAAATACTGTGTTTTCATTAAATTATGACAGCTACTTTTCACAATATTGCAAATATTAATCACCAAGAAGAACGACGAATCAAGTACGGCATTTCAAATAGAATCGCAAAGTTAAGATGAGAAATGAAAAACTCTCTAGCTAATAATGAACAGTTAACTTTTTTCCATTCGACTTGTTTCGATGTTTTTTTTTTATAAAAAGAGATATTTGATAAACATTTATTTTTATTTATTAATCATAAAAATCATATATATAACCACTGTTTGTGATTGAATTGCATGTTAATTAGACTAGTTTTCCTATTAGATGCTTTGTCTTAGTTTAATTTATACAAACTTATTTATTTAAACTTGTCCATATGAAATTAAATGCGTCATTGTATTTAGTTATTTGAATGTGGCTGATTTGATGAATTATAATAATTATTTATTATTCAATTGATTTGCATCAAAGACTTCAAGTGTCTCAAACTTTTGATATGACTATCGTATTCAGGTAATTTAATTATTGATATCCAATTAATAAAGGCTTTGAAACCCTACGTTCTTAACCTTAATTAATATTACATACTTCGAATATTGTAATTTACTATTTATTTGAAAAAAGCCTATATTGAGGCATTTTTACATTAAATTAATAAAATGATTATATTTATTATATTATTATATTTAATTATCGTCAGATTTTTTTTCTGTCTAGTTTTTTAAAGCTGCCAACGATTTTCATTCACCAATTTCATGAAAAACAATGTATGTATTGTGTAAATATTGTTGCGTATCAAATATTGCATATTTCCAAAACGTGAAAAAGAATAACGAGCAAACAATAAACACAGCAATATTGAAAAATTTTAATTGTTTGTATAAACTAGTGAATAGACAATGGAATTCACCTTTTAAATAATGGTATTTAAAGTAATAATCATAATAATTGAAAGCATCAAAGAGAAATATTAGGTCTTGTTAAAGTTTGTGGGTTTATAATTTCAGAACGTGTTTACCCCGGGGATTTCCAAACATATTAAATATCTACCTATCTTCATATTACTATTATTTTTTAATTAAATCCGACGTAATTTTAAATTAAACTAGCGTTGAAATTACCATAGTTTAATTGTGGACTCATACGCTCAATTAAATGTATTAAATATAATTGTGTTGTTTGGCAACATGTATTATGAGGCTCTTGTTTTAATAAGGGTTGGAAGCGCTCATCGTTTAAAGTGAGCTTAATTAAACTATACAATCTCGAGTATGTAATTTAACCTTGTCTTTTACCAAATATTATTAATTCATAAATAAAACATTGCGACTCGACAACAAGCAAGTTGATTGATTTGTGCAAACAAACAAACCGTTGAAATAATATGATGTGTGCTTTTTGACGTAGCAATCTATTTAAATTGGGCGTGAATAAATAAACGGCGAAATTGAAAAGCGACTTTTTATCGATTGATGAATTCAATGTTTTTTTCTTCAAATAATATTATTATTTGTACGGGTATTCGAGAATATTTGATCGGTTTTGTTGCGGTCCACGTGAAGCATTGTGAAGAGTATGTTTCTTTGAAAGGATCAAAGATGTTCATTGTGCCTTTGAAGGTAGCCTGAGGACATTTAGATATATCTGCTAATCCCTTTTCAAATGATCTTCGCAAAACCCATAACGCGTACCACCACTATTTTAAGTGAGGTCAAGTGTTATACTACAATTTCCATTTGTAGCCTCTACGCTTATTTCAATACATAAAACTAATTGATATTGTTGTTCTTTGTTACAGGTGAGTGTCTTGCATGTTTATCGTGAAGGCTTATACATATTCAGTTCATCGTTTGAAGGTATGTGTAGTAAAATATTTTGGAGACTTCGTTGCGTGTGAGTTTGGGTGAAATTTATCGATCAGGTTTTAAAGCTTCGTTGAACACATGAAGAAGTAATACATCCAGTCTCAAGTGTTATCTATTGAATTGATAGATTTGTTTTAATATTTATAATGCAGGTTTTCTTTGTCTGGTGGTAACGACGGGTTTGGAAAGTAGAAGAATATGTTATTTGGTATTCAACAAGTTGTTCGACCATGAAATATGGTTTTGTTTTCGTTCTACAGATAGCGCACCTGTTGCACCATTAATAGCTTTGGGAAAACTCCCATAGAGGATACGCTTTTCAGCCAAGTTTCGAACCATTATTTCAATTAACATTCAAGTTTTAAACCAATTGACAAAAGTTTAAACATTTTTTTTTAAATATTATTTACAAAAAATATTTAGGTATTTAAGAAAATTTTAATAATAAGAGTTAGACATATTTTATACATTTGCTATTGGACAACAGATGAGGCTCTATGCGTGTTATGTTTTCGGAAAAAAAGGTTTGGAATTATTAAAATTATGTTCCAATATGAATATATTTTTTTATATTCTTATAATATAATTCGTCGCTAGTAAATTGATTTTATTCGAATATTTATTTTCATAAATAAAAATAGAGGTGTTTTCAGTTGCGTAATACAATATGTGTGTGTTTGTAGGTTTTTAGTTAAATTATGTATTAGTCATTGGACAGAGTAAAAATAATAATGTTAACACAAAAAAATTTAATGGGTTAATATGTGATTTGTACAATACATAATTCATCACGATTTAACTTTTATTGAAAAGAAGACATGATTTTGTTGGTATAAAAATAATAAGTGTATTTTACTTTAACACCTCTCAAATTTTATATGGAAAAATAGTGTAATATTTAACTTATACTTTTAATATTAATTTTATTTTTTAAAACAATGAAATTTTATACCTGCATTAATACAAATTAAAAAAAGTATTATATAATAATTTGGTGATTTATTTTATATTATATTGTATCATAAAAAAATAATATGCGGTTCTTTTTAAAATGTTTTCGATAAATTCTACTGATAGTACAATTTTGAATTAAAAAATATTTAGTTTTCTCCACTTCTCCACACGTGGTTTACTTGAATATTTAATGTAAACTATCGGGGTTATATTTCTTTGATTGTATTGAAAAGGGGGTGAATTTATAAGTTTTCGTTGAAATTATGGTGAATTTGTAGCAAAATATATAGGATTTTGCAGGCAGCTTTGAAACGAATTCGTAATATCCGGTGTTGATGCCGTTTGATGAAAGTATAATGTTATTTGAGCTCAACTCAGCTTTCATTATCATCACAATCATTGAGCTGCTGATTCAACTATGTACTACTCTGCTGTCAATAATTCAAATTAAAGCCTGCTAAATACCGCAATCAATATAGTAATTATACATACGATGCAAAATAGAAAGTTGCAATGAGAGAGTGAAATGTTGCTACGTTGGGGTTGGACTAAGTTCAAAGGACCAACTAGTTTATTAGTTAATTTATACAACTTTTCATTCAAAATATTCTTTGCAATGGACAGTTTCTTTAGCCTTCTGTGTGTCATGGGCACCAGCAATATATTTAGACAATACAACGACCTCATATCTAAGCTACCTGTCGAGATATCTTCAATGATATTCCGGCTCTTGGATGACAAATCTTTGAATAATGCATCCACTGTCTCCGTTGTTTGGGACAAAGTAGCTAAAGGTGATAAAGTATTGAGACGTCGATTAAGACGATATTCTAAAACAGCAGGAGCAGATCCTTTTTATTTGGGTCAATACAATATTAAGAGGAAGCAAGTGACTTATCCTTGTGGAACAATCCTTGATCAGACTGGAAGTATTGTCATGGCTTCTAAGAGACTCAGAACTGATGATGATGTTCTTTACAATACTAACTCTAAGAAAAGGCTTGTACGATTCTGACTAATAAAATATTCTATAATTAAAATAAACGATTTTTACTCCTTATTGATATATTTGATAACAATATTATCCCACCAACCTTTATATATTATCTGTGCTTGCTGCTTTAAATCTTCTTTTCACAATATATGGGTAAGTGGGCATTACAAAGTAGTATTAATTATATATTTTCTAAAGTATAATTTTCAAATTAATCATTTGGTCTCATTATTAGTAAGTTTGTCATGAATTTATTGCATGCCCCTTATATGTATATAAGTTCATTGTGCATACCATATTTCAATATATTCTATCAATATCATAATATTTATTCATTTTAAAGCTTGAAGTCTGTAGAAGTTTACAAACATGTACCTATCAGCTACTCTGTATATTGTAATTAATGTTACAATTTTTTAAATAATTTTATTTGGAAATACATATTTCATATACAATAATTCCTTAAGCAAGTAAGGGTTCTTTGGTGCAGTATCAATAATTCGGTAGTGTTTGTTTTGTATAATTTAAATAGTAGTATTTAAATTAACAAGCGTCACGTAGAAGAAAACCAATAGAATTTGCAACAAAAATGTTGTAGTCCCTACTTTTTGGTGCAAAATTGAATTTCAATGTTCTATTATTTTACAATATTTTTATTTGTTATGTTGGATACAAAACATGATACTTCGTTTAACAATATTTAAACATGATTTCTGTATGTAAATGAAAATTTATAATTACCTCTAAAACATACTCTACTTTAAGATATAATCGTTAAGTAGTATTTATTTTTATTTTCTGTAAGAGAGCTGTTCTTAGCCCTTAATGGTCTCGTGATGGTAATGCGGTAACTGTAAGGAGTCATACAGCGATATAGTTACGGTATTTAGACCAAGTGTAATCGACTCATTAAGAAAGGAATTCGTATTTTTAATACAAGATTCCACTCCAGACTCTTTTACATGTAGTCTTACTTCCTGCCCCAACAAAAGATCATAGGAAACGATAATGGTTATCCCAAATAATGCTTCACATATTCACATGAATCCTTTCCTATTTTTCTTTACTCTTAGGTTGGCAGTATTTATGTCCTTTCTAATATTTAACACATAAAAAAATTTATTCAAAAAATAATGCAAACATTATTTTCCCAGTAAAGAGATACGACATGTTCATTAAAAAGGTTCCGCCACGTCATAAGCTTCCTGTTACATAACACATTTCCTTTGACTATCTCCTAAATTATTTTAAAAAGTAGTTAATAATATATAAATTATTTCAAATTATATTTATAGCGTCTCGTATAATATCTTGTGATTGTGGTGATGCATGAATATTTTAATGTAATAATAATACGTATAAACAAATTCATTTTATTATTTTTATATCATTTCGATTAATTGAAAAATATTTTTATAGTGATCAACTATTTTTTCAGGGGAAATTACCTCTCGAATATTTTACCGAAGGTTAATAGTTTTTCATTATATTTTTTTAATATTTTAGAATACTCTTGGTGAAGGTCAAAATACGTGTAATAAAAATTTAATTTTATTTGATTTGACACGTTTTTCAACATTTTCCGCTATTTTTTAATCAATTATCAAGTTTTTGAATATAATTGTAATTAACTATGTATTTATCAAACGATTTTTTAGTATTGTGGGCAGAAGTAGATGGCCCATTGTTGTTGGTCCAATCAATGCAGGGTGTGAAGTAAAAGAAGATGTCAAACTGGCCAGTGATGTTTATTTGAAGGAGGTTAATTATACAAAGCCCCGTGGGGGGCGTGCTCTATGCAAGAGCATCTCGAAGACACGTGTGTACTCTCGCGGAGTCGGTTGACAAGTGGGTTGCTCACTGCGTGGTGACAGATGGGAGCTGTGGCTGTTAGCGCTAACTGGAAGTGCATAAATACATATCTGCGCTGTCCAGTTAGCCGCTACAGTATAAAAATAGTGTCGAAGTAGAGTACATATAAACCTCTAACATTAGGGTAAATTTTTAGTTTTTTTTTAAATATGTAAAATAATCCCAGTGCTTTCGTCTATTTTGAGTAAGTATTTTTTTTATTTAATATTGAATATTTATAGTTGTGTTTTTTTGTATTTTATAGAGAAATTAAAATTACGGGCGGGGCAAAGATATATTATGACTAACCAAAGATTAGACCATATTATTTAGTAACAGGTGGGGCAAAAGTCCCACTACCACTTTGATCGGGCGCCATGTTGGTTATGTGACGTTTAAATCAATTTCGCCTTAAGCATTGTATTTTGTAGACGCCTCAATTTTTAATGGATACGCCATAAAGAGTGACAGTATTGATTTATAATGTTATATGCAATTCAAAATGGTAGCCGTACTTTTGCCCCACCCGTTACTGAATAATATCGTCTGAGCTTTGGTTAGTTATATTATATCTCTAGGTCAAAATCTATAAATCTAGATTGTAGTCGAGCAGGAGAGCTCAGTTCCGTGAAACTTAATATCGCACGGTCTTTATTCGATCGATATAATTTTGGCGAAATCAGCATGAAAGTAGGTTTGGTCACCTTTAATGTCGAAGGGAGATTACCCTTTTCGGTGGTTAGATCAATGATAAGAAACACCAGTAGCCTTAGTTTAGTGGTCTTTGTCATGCGAACAAGTCATACTGCAATATATTTGCCACTGGAATTTCGATTAGCTAATTATAACCTTGCCAACAAATTAATACTCTAATCAACAGAAGTAGGAAACCTTGGCTCCGACCAGACAAAAATATAATAAGAATACGAGCCAACAAACTTAAGTTCCAGCCAATCAATGCACACAAACACACACTGTATTCCACTAAATTTAATTTTTTTTCATACATTTATGTAAAATACAGTTATTTAAATATTATTCAAATTTTTCTTACATAAGTAGGGAGGATTTTTACCTTAATAAATCATGAAATGTAAATGTGTTACCGAATTAGCAATGTATTTATTCGTATATGTATAAAAACTTCTTAAATTTATATGCATAATTATCCGATATTTTCAACTATAATTTTTTCATTAATTTATTTATATACGTTTCATGGAAAATTTGGTTTTTTTAGACACAATAACTCGTTAATTTATTGTCTGTTGGTGATTTTAACTATTACTAGTTACACAGGTCACCGACTCAATAATCAGTATTTACCTTACAATACAGGCAATCAGTATTAACCATGATCGAGACAATCAATTAGGATTTTATTATTATTATTCCTCCCAGTCGTAATAACCAATCAAATCAAAATAATATTTAGTTTTATATTTTGTAATTGTTTTCTTAATATTTGTGTTATTATTTATTAATCTTCACATTTGTTAATGGTTTTTTTTATTTCCCATACCTACTATAATTTAATACTATTATTCATGTCAAATTTAAATAAAATATTCTCATGTTAGTTATAGGCTTAATAGATTCATATACTCTGTACACCTAAGACTATTTCTAAAGATGTATTGTTCTATCAATTTTTGTAAAAACTTAAACAGAATAAAGAAATTGTAAATTATATTATAATATTAATATGAAAAAAACAGTTGATAGAACATTTGGGTTATATTTTTTTATGATGCACACATGGGATACCTTTATAAAAATCTAATTGGCCCTTGTTCTTATTATATTTATCATGTGTCATTATAATAATAACACAATATAATACAAAACATTGTATTCATCAATTACTGACTGTCAAAGAGTAATAATTCCTAGAACCATTTTATTGGTCGATCGAGTACAAAAAGGGATATTAAAAGTATATAAATATATTGTGAAAGACATAAGGTTTGATAGAGGGTAGTTGTGTAGGATAATTGATTGCCGGTTAGCAGACTTGGTCAATAAATTACACTACTAACCCCCAGACTAACTTTTATTATTGATCCAAAGCTTTCTTTTAATTATACCTATTGGATTTATACATGGAAATGATTCATTTGTCGCTCTGAATTCACATTGAAGGATTAATACATGAGAATTTATGAGTCTAAAAGCAGGTGTTTTAATAATGTTTTTTTTTTAAGAAAATGGCTATTGCTACTGAGAGATCATTAATAATATCTATCGTCTCGTTCCAGGTTTACTCTGATTTCCCGGATTAAAAGTTTCGCAAAGTCGCCCTATTGGTGACCCGTATAACTGTTAAATAGATCATTCACAGTTTAATTCCGTAATTAATAAAATATTCCTAGCCTAATTTTTTATTCCCATAATTTTTATTATTGAATATTACCTCTCATATCAAATAAAAATGTTACTATAATTCTCATGTTAGTTATGGGTAAAAATATTTATATATTCTGTACACCTAAGTCTAATTCATAGATGTTTTGTATTATTCAAACTTTGTAAAATTCAAATTAAATAAATAAGTCCAATATGTTAAGATTTGTTTAAAAACATCTTTTTAAAATCCATAGGGGTACATAAAAAATAAATTCAATCATATTGTATATTTTTATTGGAAACGGACTATTTTGTTTTATTAAATTAAGGAAAAATATACAATGTCGTATTTTGAATTTGTTTCTACAAAAATAATATATCTCATATATATCGATAATGTTCTAAATATTATTGGTAAATGTGAAAGTGTATAATTTATATACTTTGAGGGTAAAAAATCAATGCATTCAGAAAGCTTTCAGTGCCAGCAGCGGTTCCAGTCAATTTTATCAATGAGCCAGAATGAAAACCGTGTTTTCGAGGTTATTGAAAAGTTATTATTTTTTTCTTAAATCCATCCTCTTACAGAAAAAAATAATGTATCTTTTGTTTGTAAAATATGGATAAAGGGGAAGGTTAGGTTGGTGGATGTATCTTGTAATGCCCGTGGCAAAACCATTCTCTACCTAAACAACCCCTAAGCCACGCGCCCGCCTACCAACAATATAAACATTGAATCCAATTAAAGTCCCAAGAATAAGACGAAGAGAAAAACATGCGCATTATTAGTAGTATGAATTAAAACAAAAGTTCTATCTCACGGGCCGAGCAAATAATAAGAAATTTTAAAATACTATTATGGATTCAATTTCAGATATAAAAATTATAGTTTAAGTTTTATAGGATGGTTTGTACTGAATGTGGGGTGGGTTTTGCCAAGAAGACATCTGTTCTAGATCACTTTCTTCACTTATTCACGGTGTTACGTTAACGAGCCTCAGATATGTGTTGCAGGTTATTTAAATAAAAAGTTTTAATTTAATATTTCTCGCTTTTGGAATCAATCAAATGTATAAGTGTCATGCGTATTGTTTTCATACATTTGAAGGTAATCGATTTTTTTGTCGGATCGAGTGCTCCAAAGATCTGAATAGGTGATAGTCCGATGGAGCTATATCTGGAGAATAAAGGGGATGCTTCAGAACCTCTCAATTTAGCTCCCTAATTTTTTCCTGGGTCATCTTCGCCGAGTGTGGTCTGTGATTGTCGTGCTCCGTTGTGAAAGTTCATGTGGCACCCATAATCCTTGTCTGTGTTTCTTTCTTATGCGTTAGAAATGGTCTTTAACAGTTGTTGAAGGGCAGCGGAGCTCCACCGACATTTATTTGATGGTTTTTCGTGGGTCCGCTTCCACTGATGATTTCAAGATATCGTCGTCTAATTTTGAAGGTCTTCCTGATTTGGGGGCATCTTTCAATCCTCGATCACCACTTTTAAATTATTTGAATCACCTATGACATTTGGTAAGTTGCAATACAGGTCCATACGTTTTGTTCTCAGTGGCTTCTTTGGCTTTCTTTCCTTGATCAAACAAGAACAGCATAATATGACGCATCTTTGATCTCCGATCTTTGGCCTTGACATTTCTAAAGGGTAGAAAAAAACCTTTTGAGTGCAAATGAAAGTACACTAACAGAACTACAAAATAAGACCCAATCTTACGAATTAACTTAACGGAGGGCGGCGGCAAACTGATTTCAAAATCGTCTTGTAAAAAATTATCAATACTTTCCACTTTACTTAATATATAATGTATATGACCAGCGTCATAGCTAGATAGTGACCCTTATCTAGGTTTTACTCTGATTTTCTGTATTGTAAGATAAATATTGATTATTAAGTCGGTGACCTGTATAACTAGTAATAGTTAAAATCACTGACAGACAATTAACACGTTGTTGTGTCTAAAAAAACCCTCCCCTCAAGAAAAAAGCACCTTGGGGCGTAAAATAAAGTAAAATAAAATAAATATAAGCTCATTGGTATGTAGTAATTTTGAAGAGCAATTTTGAAAACAGATCGTAATATTTAAAAATACTATTCTTTTATTATTATTATGTAAAAACTAGAATTTGGCATTGATTATAATCTAGAAATTATCCTCACTCTCACCCAGAAACCACCCCACAGAATCAATTTCTCTAACACCTTGTATTGAAGAACACCTGAGTCGGTTCTTGTAGTACTATTTCGGGTATACTATTTCAAAACATATAAAATACGTCGCAATCTTCCATTTCTCTCCTCTTTCCTTTTATCTGATGTTCGAATATCAAACTATATGAATATTTATTTTTTTTAAACTAAATACAAATTGAGATGAATATGATTTGTACGGTAGATTTATGAATTTTTATAGTATGTCACGGTAATAGCGAAGTTTTCGAAATAATTTCACAACACAGTAGACAAAATAAATTCAGTAAAAATGTATCGAAGAAATAGTGGAAAGGTCCAGCAAAGTTCTTATAAGTTTAGGAACACTATGTCTTGTCCTCAGGCGACATCGTGTATAAAAGTTTCCATTTCAAATCGTCTTGCCACACTTGTGTGTTGAAAATGGACCAAAATAGTCTTTAGTAGGAGATATTGAACCCAGAAATAGCATTTTATACTCACAAGCTTTCAAAATCAGATATAAAGAACACGCGATATCACCAAAACCTATTATTCTATGAAACTTTATATTATACATAGAAAGAAACGCCATTTACATGCGAATATAAAAAAGTGACCGCAAAACTAAAGTAGATTTTTGTTACATAGAAAAAAGCTGAATTTAAAGCAAACCTTCATTTATTTTATGCATAGGTTTAAATCTAAAAAATGTAAATTGCTATTATATATATATATATATATATATATATATATATATATATATATATATATATATATATATATATATATATATATATTACAATTTCTTTTTTAAGTTTCTATATATATATATATATATATATATATATATAAGTTAAATACAATACATCTTAGGAATCAGACTTCGGTGTATAAAGTATATAAATCTTTTAACCTATAACTTTTATTTAAATAATTTAATACAATTCATAATTTTAATTTAAATATAAAATGATTAATAATATTACATTAAAGAATGTGTGGAAAAAAAAAAACCCACTTATCTGTAGTTAGAAACATTACAAAATATTCCCTAAAATCTCATAAATATTATATACGTAATTAAATTTTACTAGTTTCAACGTTCAAGATATATATATTTTTAATTTAGTTACAATTTAACTTTATGCGTCCTTATACTTCCATATTTATTAAAATTATTATTTATAGCATTATTATTTATTAATGTATTTGATTGAAAGCCACTCTCATAATAAAAAATAAACATACCTCTTTTGAAATATTCACGTTAAAATTAAGTATTGCGGCACTTTGGTTGCGGATTTGTTTATTTTAGGAAATAGCGTACCTGAGTGCATCTTTCCATAGAATTATAATAAGAAGAAACACCTTTCAATCCAAATATTATCATTCGACAAAGACTATTCAAGTTACTATTTCAGTATGAACTCAAATGCCAAACTGTTTCCTCGTGTTTACGTTGAAATCTCGACATTAAAACAGTTTATTATTTCACTTAAATGCCAATGACTTTGTGTCGTATCAAAATCGAGATGTAGTTCAGGGACGTTGTTTGTTATTAAAAAAAAGAATGCTCATTATCAAAAAACCATGAATAATAAAGATAAGATAAGTGATCTCTTTTAGATATCATTTGGGTTTAGAACTGGTTCATTATTCGGCAAATACGACGTAATAATAAAGATTTTTATTATGTAATGTATTTTTCTGATAATTTGTTTACCCGATTTTTTTATATTCATTAAATTTGCATAGGTATTTTTCAGAATAATTTAACTTTCAATTTAATGGTATCTACTACTACACTTTTTTTAACTGTATGTCGTATCTATGTAAAATTCATCATTGTCATTAATTAATCTTTCTTTATGGTATGTATGATTTTTTAAAATAATATTTCGCTTATTTAACATTACTATTTATTAAAAATTTATTTATTTTCCTACATTAATTTATAAATATCGTCATGGCTTTCTGTTTAACAGGAAATTAGAGTCTCTCACGTGTTGATAGTAATGCTAAAATGTTTTGTACACCAATTACTTACGAATATTCCCACTATAATAATTTTATGAGAAAACGTGTTTTTAGTTATTTATTAAAAAATACGCTTACAAAATAAATATATAATTTTTCGTAGTCGGTATAACTTTTACTATAACTATTACTTATTAAAACATCGTAAGTGATAACGATTTATTCTACTAGTGAAATATACTTAAACATTGTAGCTATTTTTTTTAAATATTGTTTATTTTTAATAATACATAAATACCAAATTGTTTGTTTATAAATAGAATGCAAATAAGATCGGGTTAAATTTTTACATGTATTCTTTCTACATAATAATCCTAACGAGCGACATTTCTCATAACGAGTGAAGCAGAAAGAGAAAAGGGTTTAATAAACCCGGATAAAATGTCCTTGAGGGAAAAATACTAGAAGACATATATAAACAAAATTAGTAAATATAAAAATAAAACGCAAAATCATTGAAAAGTGAGTATTTTAGCGAAAAAATTGTCCCACATAACGAGTAATGTTTTGAAACCAATTATGCTCGTTATGAAAGGTTTCGAATAATGAGAATATTTTTAATAACTCATATAATTAACTTGAATTTGATAATTATTTGGCGAGTTGACGTCACATATTTAATCAATATCGAAGGGCGTTGAGAGGGTAAGTTTAATGAAATTTCACAAATCCGGCGACTAAATATTGTTTCCTACATTACTTTACAACTTTGCTTACACAATAATTATTTATCGTTCAACTGTGTGTGAATAAACTCAATAACATGGCTTCTTGTTGCGTAAAATACTCACACTAATATTCAATTTGTACGTCATCAAGCTTCCTATACATTGTAATCATACAGTAATTGTAAAAACTTAAGTTGGTTGTGAGAATATTGCCATTCGTTAGGTTTGAATGTTTATAAAGAAGAGATTTTTTATTTTTTTGTATAATGTTTGAAAGAATCTCGGAGGAATGTTTCCAAATGATTTCTGGAGTAGAATGGCTAATGTAAAAAGGGGAAACTTGGGGAAGTGTTTGACCCGCTATGCCATATAAATCATGGTTGTTTCAAGTGAAGCATATGATTCATGAGATTCAATGTGGTAGATATGGATTTTTTACGAAGCATGTGGGGAATAAGAAGCTATAAGGAATGATGATGTGAGAAAAAATGAACCCATTTTCAAGATGCATGACAAGAATGGCTTGATTTTAGTCATCTTATGGATAAATTGGCCAATATAATATAATGTATGCGGGTAAGATGAAAGTAAAAGATACCCCTTCAAGTAATCAGTGCTCGAATCAATCAAAATAGGACGGAAAAAAAGTATAAAATTATTGATCAACGTGTAAGGAGTAAATGATCTCAAAAAGAGTAAAATCTGATCGACTTTACATTTTAAGTAAATTCCGTAATGTGTAACAACGCAAGACTATAATATCATACATTGTTACTAAAATATTTTGGAATCTGCTATACGCATTCACGAAATAATAAGTATACATTTTATCATATACATCTTGTTTTTAATTGAAACTAAAATATTTTCATCCTGATTATGTAATTCCAGTACGATTATAAAAAATATACTAAAGGGTGCCTAAGATTTTTTTCCTATAAAAAAATAATTTATTATGACAGCTTGACAATATTCGGTTTTATTAATATACTTTTATTTATATTTACAATAAACATGTATGAGTTCACTTTATGATGTCATCGCATCGGTTCAAGTTCAAGGTCAAGTTCAAATTCGAATAAGTCAACAAGGTATTGTTATTTGCAACTTGCAATGTGCGTAGTCCATTTTGGTTGAAATTACGCTGTGCCGTATTTTGTTTACAAATTTAAATCAGGCGGTCAATCACCTAATAAGTAAATACGCAAGATTCGCAAACTTTCAATAGATTTCGAAAGATATCGCATTGCATATAAATAATTCGTGTAATTTCGTATAGCGCGTATATCGTTGCACTCTTCTCTCCTATTCGATAAAGGCATAAGTGTGTCTCCCCCACTCAACACATTTCTAGTGACCCCTGAGAGTAGTTGTGATAAAACACAATAATATTTAAAACATGTTAAAGAAGTAGTGTTTGGTAAAAAGTGAGCCTAGATGTATTTGAGTGTATGTTTGAGTCCATATGACATGTAGTAACAATGCATTTACCCATTTTACTGTAAACTATAACTGAAGATATGAAGAGAGATGTTTATAGTATAATGTTTGCCAGGTAATTGATGTTTTTGGGTACTTGATGTACTTGAACTAAACACGCATTTAGCCATTCATGCGATATCTTATGTTTATATCTATGGTATGTAGTTGGTTAGTCGGCAACCCGGTGGCACAATGTATTGACGAAGTCTAGGCCCAGGATCAGGAAGCTGTTGTAGTGGAATGCTGTGCTGGTCGCGCGCGCACTTCGATGGAAAACGATTAGGCGGGAAACAGTACAAGTAGTCAGTGAGCCATCGGCGGCCATACTAGTCGCGCGTACTACGCTGGTGTTACCACTGTGCTAAAATATAATGCATGCTTAAATATGGTGCCGTTGTTATCACGATAATTAGGATTACCACCGCACTTCGCTTGGGACACGGGACAACTGTAAGACCATTACACATTCATACAATACAATAAATACCAAAGAGCGCAACGAACACTTTGAGGTTATGCCTAACAACACGACTATCATTCCGACTGGGATTCCTCCATGAAAACTATTTTATTAATTATATTTACATTGTTCACCAACGCGTGCCGTCACGGTAAAGTGAGAACAACATTACCAAATAATTGCATTACAAAATATACAATGCATATTATTTATATTAAAATATTAGCCATTTATATCACGGAAGTCATCCAGTATGTGTATTATTTTCCACGGAACTTTTCTCACCGAAACCGGTTTTTAAACACTGCGATGTCGTTATCTGATAATATACCAGTTATATTTCTCAAGTTGTTAAATTTCTTATTATAAACAAACCGATTGGATTATAAACAACAATGTTTCGCAATAATAATTAATAATTAAAATGATTTTTTTTTTAAATAAATTTTTATTTTAATCTCAACGTTATTAATTAGTTGATTACTATTATGAAATTTATAAACACTGAAAGTCTGTGTTTGTGTTAGAATGTTTGTTGATAGTCGGCAGTAGAGTGGACCGGAGGTGGCGGCGGTGACGGTAAGTTCGATAAGACTATTCACCAGATAAGCAATGTAGTTTGTCGGTTTTAAATTGAAAAATTGAAATCTATACGCTCCTCAGGATATTGGGGATGAGAATTAGGGGGTTGGAAAGTGTATGTGACTGTCTACCACCACCTGTGACAGAAAACACCACGTCAAAAACAGGCATTTCAATACCCGAACATGCACTATAAACGTATGTAAAGTAAAATAATAAAATACAATGTTTTTTTTTTAATTAGATGAAAACCTGTAATTCAGATTGAGAATGAATCAAACCTAATAAAAGATCCACACACTGAGTAATGCGATAATGGTAACCGATGATTGCATTTCTCAACAACGGTAAATGGATTGCATAACTTGAACTGCTTTCAATTTGAGATTCTCTATGCATTTGTATAGCGCAAAATATATTAAATTTATAATTTTCAATAAGCATCTTTGGGATTCATCGTAGATAAATATTCTACAATCGACTATAATGTAATAAAAATGGAATGATACATTTAAATGTAAATGCAACGAAGACAATGGTACAATAGAATAATTATATTATAGAAAAATATTATGTATACAATATTATTTATTATTCTCTGATGCATAAATCAAGCTTTAGTCAGATTATATCAGTGAGCTATTGATTTATATATTATATTGAATACCAAAGACGAGAATATTTTTAGAAGAGAGGAAGCAACTGTTTGTTTATAGATTAAGTAAACATATCATTATATCAAGTATTTAATTTATATATAATAAAATAAAACTAATATTTAAGATAAAAATAAATTTAAAAAGCCTTCTTACTATCTTTCATTTAAGATAGTATTTTCATTGAATAAAATGCTTGACCTATTATAATATGTTTGTTTTTTATGTTCTGCTTGGTTTTTTAATAGGACGGTAATAAGTTGTTTATTTTTTCATTCAGAACATGTTTGAATATCCAAAGTAAATTTTAAATAAAAAAATTTAATACGGTTTTTATATGATGACAACACACATAAAGCGAGTTTCCCGATAAATACTGTTTTTTAATAATTGTCATTTATTATGCATTATTAAATATCTCTGATATTATTTTGAAATTAATTTAATATTATTATCATTAAAATATACATTTCGAAATTTTATGTATATGAGGTAGTTAAATACTGTTATTCTTATATATATTAGTTATGTATTAATTATAGTAAAAAAATATTATTCTTCCATCTGGTAACACTGATGGTTGATTGATGGATCCGTACAAACATATAACATACACACAAGTTCAACAATTATATCTATAAACTAGGGTAATTTTAATTGAAATTTTCAATATGTTTTTTTTTTCAATTTCCAATTGATTTTAAAAATTTTGTATAAAAATGTGGAATTGTTATGCATTATAAAATTAAATACATATAAAAATATTTGGAAATTATTTAATATTTTTAAATGCTCTGATTTGTTTTTAATGCGAAGATAATACGTTGTTTGTATTTTCATTCGAAAGAAGTTTGAATTTTTTATTAAAATTATTATTATATATATATATATATATATATATATATATATATATATATATATATATATATATATATATATATATATAAATAATAATTAATATTTAAGTATATAAGCTAGAAAATCAAACTTAAAAAAGAGCATCTGTATTATGGAGTATGGGCGATAGCGCGATTCTGACCCATGACCTTTCACTCAGCAATCGGTTCCTCATTAGTGTTATTAGTAACCCTTTTTTCCTATTAAATTTAATATGGTTGCGAATCCTGCTTCTAATAATTATAAATTTTTATTTGCCATGACAATAATCTTACCAAATTTCAAGGCAGTCACAATGGAACCATTTCAAATTCACAAAACATAACATTCAAACAACGGAAGTCTGTCAGCTGGTGACCTTGTCGTTATTGCAATAGTTAAATATTATCAAATATTGCTAAATTCATAAAGTAGAGATCGTTATCCTAAAGATAAGATCTCATATCGAAGAGAGTAATAAAGACAAGCCTTAAGGCTCTGTAAAAAGTATAAAAAAGTGATTAACTTTTATGACCTGCGATGATCTATCTGCTACTTCAAAGTGTAACATCAATTTTAATGACTTTGATTTCTAGTAGACTCTTAAAAAAATTAAGTACCTAAATAAATCAACTGAATAGTCCTGTCAGTGTCATCTTAATAATGACTCAACCTGTTCTATTATTTATTTATATCAAAGTTCGTCCTTGTCTAATATAATAATATACTTGGTGAACTTTTATTTGAAGGGTATTTAAAGAAAATTGTAATATTTTTGCAATACCCTAAAAATCCCATCTTCTTCAATTATTCTCAAAAAAGAGTTCTTCTTATATTTTTTTCAAAATAGACAAATTAATATTTTTTTACTATACAATTTCTTTAATAAATATAATTTGCGTATAATGTTTTGATACATTATGATTAGATGTTACAATATTAAGTTTATAGACTTAGTCTTTTACTTATTTTAATACGGAGTATAATCAATTGATATTTAAAATAATTAATAAGTCATAACATAATTTATGGGAAAAATACAAAACCCACAGACAAATTAATATGAATAGTTCATGTACCTGTGTTATTTATTTATAGATTATGGTCCGTTATTATATTTTATTTATAAAAAAATCGTTAATCCTTATTCAACATGTATCATTTTATTATTATCTCACGTATCTTCTTATTTCTTTTCTATGTCCATTTTTTTACTTACTGTGCTTAAAACTAAATAATAAAAAAAAACTATGGGCGTCTCGATACTATCGGCTGAAGATCTATCGGAAGAAGCTGTTAGTTTTTAATCAATTAAAAAAAGAAATAATAGTGTGATGAGAGTGTATGCGTGCGGTGCGTATGCGTGTACACCAATTTTACCAAGCTCTAGTCTATTCGTACACACAAGACTCACTAACACATTCTATATAGAGAATACTTCCCTTTCTTTAACATGGCTCATGTTATTCATTCTTTTCTTATAACGCTCGCATTTGCAGTGTTTTGATTAAATTTATTTGACGTTATGTTTAAATTCCAACATACATTTAAAATATTTTATTTTCAATTACAAGATTTTGTTGTGCAAAAGAAGGTTTATTTGTAATGTTGTGTGTTAACAAGTATGCTTGTGTGTGAATTTGAAATTGGTCTCTATGGTAATTTGACTCGACCTTTGCGCTTATATTTGTTATAAATATTTATTATTATTTACATTCTCAGTCACCAGGACTGAAATTGAATAATGTACTTGTCTTTAAAAGAGACGTGTATTTTTTGCCGGACATTTACAATTCAATCTGGAACATGAAAATATTTGATTATTCAATAAACTCGCATTGGCGTCAGTTCATGACTACATAAAACACTTACGATGATAACCGATTCAATAAAATGTTGTTTTTAGAGGTATTATTAACTTCAATTTATTATTTGCAAATATCAAAGATTATTATTCAAACAAAAATTGAATATTTCGTGTTTTGAAAACGCAGTTTTATTTTATTGCCTTTTTTAACGAACGTTTTGTGGATATTGTGTGTAAAAATTATTGAAGTGAATAGACACAATAACATACCAATAATATTTATATGATAATGTATATGGGAAAAAAATGTTTTTCACTAATTGTGGCCAATTATAAAAAAATATATATTGGCACTCTTTTTTATTCAATATTTTGGAAAATCAATTAATTTTTTAATCAATTGAAAAAATAACAATAATGTAGTTTTAGGATTACATCGAGTTTGATAAATAAATAAAATATTCACGTTTTTTTCTTGCAAAAATTGCGATGGAGTAGCCACAATGGACTGGGCCAACCTCGGCATACGAGTCACATAATTAATAATAATATTTTTTATTAGGTATTTAATAATCTTGAATTATTGAATCTGTTTAATACTTGCAATAATATAATATTTAAGAACACGCAAATGACTAGTTTGTAATGGAATATATTAAAATATAACGAGACTCATTATGTGCAAACATTTAAATGTGATTACATCGTTGTTAAATACAATTAACCCAATCGCCTCACTGACGTATTAAGAGGAAGTGTCAGTTTAATATAGTTCAGGAATGTATGTCTTTTATAGTTTTATATGATGTAATAATAGTTTTAGAAATATTGAATCATTTGCACTGAAAACCAGTTATGAAATATCCGAATCGAATATGGAGGGCAGGCTTTAAACCTGTATCTAGGAAGTAATTACTATCGAATGCAAATTAAAATATCTTGGATTGTCATTTGTGAATTATTGACTCATGTTTGCATGATTGTGACGACTTTAATAACAATATAAAATATACAAGAAGAATATCTAATTTTAGTCCTCAATTATTATTCACAAGACGATGCTGATTAAAGCCTCCAATCTGACTATTCAAATGAAGGTATATTAATTATAATCAGAGATATAAACATTAGATATCGCATTGCATATAAAACAATTTCATTTAGCCCGTGTATTGTTGCACTATTCTTTCCTATTCGATAAAGGCATAAGTGTGTCTCCCTCACTCAACACGTTTCTTGTGACCCCTGAGAGTGGTTGTGACAATACGCGTGGCAATTAAAACCCAATAATATTTTGAACATGTTTAAGAAGTAGTCTTTGGTAAAAACTGAGCTAGATGTATTTGAGTGTATGTTTGAGTCCATATGACATGTAGTAACAATGCATTTACCCATTTTACTGTGAAATATAACTGAAGATATGAAGAGAGATGTTTACAGTATAATGTTTGCCAGGTAACTGATGTTTTTAGCCACTTGATCCACTTGAAATAACCACGCATTTAGACACTCATGTATATCTATGATTATAATTATTAGTTTGTAAAGCTATTTTTGTTCAATTTATTTTTAATTAAGTGTATTTCCGATAGTTTCGAAATATATTCGTATATTTATGCGTTTTTCAGGTAGCGTTGTTGAAATGACGTTTACTCTACATACTGATTAACTGAACCATATATAACTGAGTCATTTGTGTATTTCAGTTTTGATATTGTTATAGGGTCTTTTAACATTATTCATATGTATTTATCTCCCTTTCTTCCTAGGGCGTTAAAATTATATTTGCTCAGAAATTCAATTTACCAAGACGCAATTATCATACGTTACTACTATTATTAGTAATTTGAATAACAATAATATTGACTAATTACCGCCATTGAAGCTGTTCACATTGACTAATGATGTTCCTTACAGTGATTTATCTACAACTTCATTTATTCATACTCAAAATAGAAAACCGGGTGATTTTTTGTTGAAAAAATTCTATTAAAGTACGGTATGGTTATATATAATTTCCCGTACAAATTTAGTCATGAAAATATCTATGTGGAAGGGCAATAATGTCGACCCTTTTTAGATTTTATTTTAGATACATCCCAAAATATGCGAGCAAATGGGGCGCCATCGACCAATCGTCACGGCCACCCATGCGAAAATCCGATCATCGCATGAATAATTCAAATTTCTGTACACTCTCACATTATTCACACCTTCAAACTTAATCCTGCTATATGATAAATATCCTCAAGGCTTCATACTCTATTACATAGTGTCGTGTACTATGCAAGAAGCCGTAACAATATCACTCAAAGTGAATTTAATCCGAGGCTATCAATGATATGGATTTTATTAGATTATCGGGTTATAATAGGATAATATACATTTTAAGATTTTTATAATAATTGTTTTAAATTTCTCACACAAATCTCTTAAATATCCATAAAAAGTTCATACTGAGACGTTTTACATTACTTTAATCACATTATGTTTATATCGTGTATTTTGTATAAAATAGACTATTCATATGCAATTTGGCATTGTTTATACAATTAACTACTCATTCAAAGCACTTGACATTATTATCTAATTAAATATACAATTATTATCGTCGTTCACTGAGCAAAATTATATTAAATATTATTTTATTAGATTGGCAATAAATGTACTGGAACGTTATTTACAATGACGTCAAAAGTGATATACCGTTATTATGATGAATTAAATAAACACGTAAAATGAGTGTCAGAAATTTAAGTTTTTAAATATTTAAATTCAACATAAATTATATTCAATAGAAATAATTGAATTGCAATTTAACATTTACTAATACAGATTTAATTATATCTTAAAATTAACATTTAACTTTGTTCACGTGAAATGAATTGAACCATAAAATAATGTATTTTCGATACACAATGAATCGTTTGCTTCTAATTCAGTATTGTGTTTGATTCGATGCCCCTCGTTGAAAAAAATATTTTTGTTATTTTACTTATAATTATATAAGCAATGTTGTGAACCTAGTTTTTAGTTTACACTGGGGATTTCAGAAGTGTTTAATATGAGTCTTGGAATGGTACTTAAAGCAACTAATGCTTCGTTCTTAAGATTGCTATTAGTAGAGGTTCTCAACAAATTAAGTCCCACAAGCTGGAAGTCTAACACCTCCCAAGGTATTACTTAAAAGATTATCAAAATACAGTGACAAGGCTGTACTCAAACCAGATAAGTAATACTTAGGAATATATTTTTTAATCCAAGCAGGCACAAAATCTCTTCGATATTATTTATCACTTAAAATTCACAGCTTATAACTACTGAAATAAATGCTATTTTAATTTTTTTAATATTCGACTGTCAAAAAGTCAAAATACGTTTTTTTATTAAATGACAATTTTATTTTCACACGTGGATAAGCACACAAGCAAAAGAAAAAAAAACCTTTATATAAAAATGTAATATAAGGAAATTTAATAAAAATAAAAATTTAATTACAAAGAATATATTTTATTTTTAATTCTTAACTATTACTAGTTACACAGAGCACCGATAGAGCGGCTCTGCCTGACCTAATAATAGCCTTAGTCTTTACCTTATAACCCAGAAAATTAGAATATATCTGGATCAAGATAATTGCTCGGGATTTTTATTAATAATATTATCTCCCGGTAAATATATATATATTTTTTTTACTTAAACGGGATTTGAAATCATGACCACATTATTTATATCTCATGAGGCATTACGCTGCGTAAATTAAATTTTATTTAACATAGAAAATTTCAAATAATCATAGCCGTCATTTTACATAATATTACGAAAGATTAAGCTAGACCAAAATGCATTTTATGAAATGAATTTCTTCATAGTTGATAAAAATATTTAGGTTAACTTATACTAGAGTCATTTTATTATACTAAATGCAAAAGATATTTTCTAATTCTCACTCTCTCATCTATTAGTACATAGTATTATTCTAATAACGTATGTTAGGTAGATAAATGTTGTATGAGGAGAGCAAACCAGCCAAGATAAATGTTTGTTTTGCGTCGGTATTTTCACTACTTTTTGTCATGCGTGAGTCTTTATAAGAAATAAGGTCTCCGTTACAAAAGAATTGGACGGTAAACAATTTCGCACACAAATAAGCAATTCCAGACCAAGTGTTCTTAAATTACGGAGACTTTTCCTCATTTCAAATCTGTTTGTTGAATCTTGCAATCGATGAAGGTGTACCACAAATAGGTGACATGTTTTATGGAGAACCGGAGAAACAACATGGCAAATCCCGAACCCAAGCGAAATTGACATCTTACCGGATTGACATTTAAGTAGAAAGATTTCTTGTAACCTACTTTTGGAGGAATAGGTCCTTTTTTATGTCATTACCTTGGGTTTATTGTGGGATTCGCCATATTGGACATATGAAATGGAAAAACCGGACATTTCACAATATAAATATTGGGCTTCTCCGTTGATTTAATTGGAAATAAGGACTATTTCAATACACTTAATGAGGGTTCCTTAATATGCATATACCTGCCCCATAACTATAGAAACTTAGTGTTATTATATTGTATTCATTCAGGGAGTAGACAATCTGAATCAGTGTAGTATAATATGGCATTAAGCATTCCATTGATCAGAGTTAAGATAATAATCCCGCTATTGTAAGGATATTTGTGGATAAATAATTCGGATAACTGGTATAAATATAAATTAAAATACATGTCCTATTGAAATCATTCTTAGGTTAGGATTGAAATGAAGACTCTGTTATAGTAAAAATAATTCAAAATATTTAATGCGTTTGCAATCGAGTTTGGGCACACGTTTTAGAATTAGCTGTTTCTGTGAAGTAAATATTAAGCAACTATTTTAATTAATTTAAGCAACATTTCTAATTAATAATTAAAAATATTACCAGTTAGTGTAACCTGTATAATATTGTAATAGATGTCAAATCTATGAAAACTTGGCTACTTCCACCCGGTTTGGTATAAAAACACGTATTTTCAATTGGATTTGTCCAAAATGAAATATGGATTATACTGGATCGACATTTTCAAATAAAATAATTTCATATATGAATTTTTCGTTTTATATACACGGTTAAAATTGCATTATTCTTTGTTGTCATTTAACTAAGGCTTATTTAGTTTAGGTATGTACCCCATTATTATTATCATAAACATTTCCATAAATAAATCCAACTTCACAGAATATTCGAAAGATAGTTTTTTTGGTTACATAGACAAGAAGAGGAAGAATTTTAGAAAAATTACTTTTTATGCCATTATTACATAAAATCTTAATTAGGTATAAAGTCTTGTCGCGTCGCATGTCTACATTTTTTTATTAAAATGTACGTATCCAACGGCAACACAGCAAAGTCGTATTTTTTTTTAATTCAATAAAATTTTCACCGAGGAGACTTGCAAAATACCCAATAAATCAAAATATAAAAAGTATTATTTTATTATACTAATAAAATACGGTTTTTACCTACGTCCTATACACGTGGAATATATTACACTGTTAGTAAAACTGTCGGTGATTTTATATTATAGGAAATAAAAATGAGGATATTTTATTATTTTAACGGCATCGTTTCGCTTTATTTGTGGACTGAAATGAGTATCCGATAGTTTTAATTTATATTCTCCTATTTCTGGCAAAGTGTGCTTAAGAGGCTATGCACTAGTTAATTGGTTTTTCTGCAACTTCAGATATTTCTTGATTTTATTTTGTGTCGATTTTATATTAATTAATGATACTACATGAGTTTTGAGTAACATAAGCAATTTTTTTTTAACCTATGTCAATGATTGCGATCCACAAAAAATTGAAATTAAGCAGAAAAATTCAAACGCTTTGACCATCAAAATTTTTACCCAACCTTCACATATTTTGTGTATACTATAATTATTATCATCATCATAATCGAGCCTTTTACATTTACATAATTTTAATTTTTGCACGTATATAAAATATAGAACTTGCACAAGTTTTTTTTATGTTATAATTTAAAGTAAATTTTATCAAATAGTCCATTGTAATAATTCTATCGTTTAGTCTTTTCTAAAATAATACGTAGGTACGCTTGTTTTATTTTATATTAAAAACTTTTATTTATTTGTGTTTGGGGTAGTTTTCTTACGTTATCTCTTAAAAAATATTTTAAAATAAAAAAATATTTAATTGAACTTTTAGTTGATAGAATATAAAAATATGTTAAACCAAATTTTTTTTTTGAAAATTTTTTTTTATAACATTACATTGTTATGATATTGATTGGTATATTGAGGTTAATTATTTTTTTCGGAATTATTTAGCTTTAATATAATGTTAAAATGTGTAAAATCTCTGATTGGTTCAAATGATTTCATAAAAAGATAATATAAAATGAAATATTGTCAAAAATCGAAATTTGGTGCAATTTTTTTTCGTAGAATCTTTTTATTACATCAATATTGCCCTTGACGTAAAGAATAAACATTTTTTATATTCTATCGTTTGTATATTTTAATGTATATTGAGTCCAAATAAATTATACGTGAAATTTGAATTGTGTCATAGAAACAGATTATTTCAAATAACAAGGCAAAGAGGTTAGGTATTTATGTATAAATATTAATTAATGGAGAAGTGTCGCACCGGATTGAATCAACCCAAAAAGGGAATAAATAGCACGTCACGCTATTATCATTAGTTATTATAGAGTGTATTCGTACAATTTTGCTATGTTCTCATTTCCAGCAAGAACAATCAATGTACGAATTCACCAAGTAAGTATGGCAATTGATTTCCAGAGCGTGACTTTTGTTCTCATGTGTTTGTTAGAATGGCATAATCCATATAAAAGTTCATTCACACTGCTTGCGTGAGAAGATATTTTGTTCTGATGTTGACTTTTTGCGTTTGTCTTTCGTATAAAATGAGACTGTCTTTTTTTGCTGGAATCATCTCATCCCTAACGAGGGTCTCGTCTCTCCCGGATGGGTTTTTCACACCCTCCTTTATTAACCACCCACTGCCACCCCCCGAATACGATGTACACGTGTGGTCTAAAGCTTTGTTTTATTTCACGACCAGCACAAATCTGATCGGATTGGACGATGTGGTCGTGTTTAAATGAATATTTAAAAATAAATGTATGCCGTAAAGGGCAAACGTTGGTGTGTTACGGTGTGTTACAATTTCACTGTAAAATGCTTCATTTACATTTATTAAATACAAAAATAATCAGCTACATACGTAGACTAATCATTTATAATTAGATGTTTATTACTAGTGAAAAATTTTCTTTATCCTATATTTAATAGAACGATGTACCCAATTAATTTTAAATCAAAGCATGAAAATAATTAATTTTATTCAATATGAATACACCTTATAATATATCAAGTAATGTTTGTGATTCAGACTGTAAATCCAATTAACACACAGTTCTCTTTTCACTTTGAAATGATTTGATGGATACGAAATAATTTCAATAATATAAACTGAGTTTACTTATGAACACATATTTTGAATGTTCATAGATAAAAATAAATAAAGGTCGTATACAAGTTAAGTAGGAGTTTACAAAAAAAAGGGAAGTTGTTCTTGAAGAATGAAAAAATAATTAAAAGGACAAAAGAAACAATTTTTCATTGAAAGAACTCGAGTGTATTCGTGAAAAATGATTTTCTTACATAATTGAAATTTTCGTATTTCATTCATCCGTTGAAAATATTTTTTGGGGTATTTCTAAAAAAATTTTTTGCCTTTAAGAGGTCGTCAATTTGTGAATTTATTTTCCTCATCACTGTTCGAAAAATAACTTGATTTATTGAAGGAGTTCCGCATAAAGACGCGCATAATTTTTAACTCAAACATGTATTATACATACGTTTAGTTATAAAATGTTTACCCATATTATAAATTATAATACCATACAGTCTGAATTTAATCTTGTTTTTATGGGAACATTTTAGTGCATATGTTTTTGAGCGGATATTGTATGCCATTACTATTTTCTTTAAGCCGAGTAATAAGGTTTTTTTTATGACGAACGCAGTGTTACATAATTTTTATGCAAATGAGAATGATGTCACTATTATGGTATATAAATTAAAATTAAAGACATAATAGCGAAACAAACTTGTCAAAGCGTAATTTATGAGTGCATGAATATCTTCATATATCCATAAATACTAAAATCTGTTCATGCACATGTTTCTTGAGTTAACATGATTGATGTTTGTACATTAAGATTATTATCATAAACTTATTTTAATAAATATCTAAATATCCTTCATGGTTACAATTTATTATTATTAATTATAATGGTTTTAAAGATTTTGTGAATCTATAAGAATATTCGAAACCGGTAATTATGGTTTGATATTTTAAAAAGCTTTTAAAAAACTAAATTTATTAAAAATGTTATTTCAATACGATCTTAATATTATTTGTCAATATATTTCCAATAAATAATAGTGAAAATACTTAACCAATGAATTTTAGAGACACTTTGTTAAAAAATATAGTCAAAATTACAAGGTGTAAGAAACATATCTTTTTATGAAAAATATGAAAATGAAATGAAAATATGAATTTAGAATTATAGAATAAATATTGCACAGATATAAGTCTTATATTCATAAAAACAAAATAAAATTAACAATATTATACGGAGAATTAAACACTATTAAACCTATATGTTTATGTACAGGTAAATAAATATATTGATTATATCACGAATAAAATATTAGGTAAATATATTGATAAGTTTCACCATCAATAAAGTTAAAACATATATCGACAGTTTAAATTCAAAATACTGATATTTACATCCCAATACTTTTAAATTTTATAATATAAGAGAATGGTTATTTTATAAGTGTTATAAGTTTGAGGATTAATCGATATCGACCCGCAAGTTCAATTAGCTTAAAATCAAATACACTCCCTTTTATAAAATATCTTTTGTGCCATTGTTGTTTCTCTCTGTTCTTCGCTGAAAACTTAACACGCTGTTATTCAAAATGAACGATGAAAATGTTTTTAAGTAATTATAAAGCTCGCCTCGCATCCCGAATCGCTTTTATCCAGAGCTTTGGAAGTTTATTTTAAAGCCTCTTCATTCCGTAGTGACCATTTTCATATTTTTCCATCTGTTCAAATGCTCTTTATAATATTAAATATTAATCGTGTTTGCGCTTCTGATGACAGTGTTCACATTAAATGCTTTCTTAATGTTGTGGGCTAGGTGTAAGATATCAAAGGAAGGTTTAGTTCCACTCTGATGGCCATAGTATATTTTGTAACAAGGGAAGGACAGATAGTAAATGTCAACGCTTTGACATTAACCTATTCATATTACTACTTTTTATTGAGTAACTTAAAACTTCAAGGTAATATTCGACGAGCAAGCTAACTTTATAACTGATTTTGATTCAATTATGAAAATAGCAGGTAGCAACTTTGTGTTTATTGCAGTTGCAAATTTCCGCATGGTACATTAATAAACTTACCAAACTGCATTTTCACACTAAAATAGATTTTCAACGGATCGTTTGCATCAATATTTACCAAATATGTCAATATACGTTTAAGTTTACGTTAGAACATTCCCATGTACTATCGAAATGAAGTTTGTAGTTAAATTGTTCCATAATGTACTCAACCATATAATGTATCACTTTAATTAAATAAATAACACTTGTTTATTATATAAACAAGTTTTAAATTATTAATGGAAGCCAATTTATTATTTTAATTTTTTTTTAACTAAAATGGGTTGTGAGTAGTATTCAATTTGAAATAAAATCGACGTAAGAAGAATATTTTTGTATATACTTCTCAAACACATTAAGAGATATCGAGCGAGAAGTGGTTTAGCCGTGCTGGCTAAAGGCAATACAGATCCAAGGCCGATTTAACCCTGAATTCATATTTACATTTGTAATATTATTAAAAAAATATATATATTGGGTCTACCAACCATATCCATTCGTAGGAAATAAGTTCATTTGTACGCACTTTAACTGGAGAATGAACAACAAGGTTGCTCAAAAGTCTCGAGTATTTTATATAAAAACCATATTAAATAGAATATAAAGAGTTATATGCTATATGTTAAAAAATATGCAGTTTTATGGAAATTAAGATACTTTCTTCACTATTTAAAATCAACTCTTAATTATTATCAAAACTTTTATTTTTGTCTTAAACTATATATTTTCAATGTAGTCGTCGCAGGGTCCATTTGTGTCCAGATGAAATAGTGGAGGTGTAATGTATGGGCATTCTAAGATTGTAGTGTGTAGAGGGTTGCTATGGATCGGGGGTGGTTACGTCACGTCACGTCACTTCATGGGGAGGTCAGGGCTAAACTCCACTCCCTATGAATTTCTTAGATCTACTTCCACAATCAACAGGCACAATTCTTGTTTACTAAATATAATATATTTTGAATTATTTTAAAATGTTGTGAAAAAGATTTGAGGCTTGACTACAATTCGGAAAAAAAAGAATCTATTAAATATAGCTTCACTTGTTCAACTCAACGCTGAAAGTACTTTCACTACTTCAGGGGATTTTTTTTACGCAAAAAACGCTTCGTGATTTTTAGTCGGCAATGACGTCAAAGCATCGGCCTGAAAAATACGAGACACATTATTTTAAAATTCTGCTTAGATACATAATATTTTATCAGTGACGATGTTCATATATAAAAGCTATTGGAGTCAACACAGATTGATGTATTTTCAATACGGATTGATAAATGCGAGTTCTGCTTAGTGGAGTGTGCTTTTATCAAACTCTTACTGTAGATAATATATTAAAGCATTTATTTTAAAATTGTTTTTTATTAGCTGATATATTAAGTGTGGCATTTATCGTACATCACAATAATAATCTAAAATAACACTTTTGGCGGCCATAGCATTGAACTTTGTATAATATTATTTTTTCAGTGTTGTTTATCACAAGTGTTGGCTTTTAAAAAATGCCATTACTAAGCTTTTTTACAACACAACACATCTAATAGCCCAACTTTGTGTTCTATGATCAAATATTTAATTAAAATTCCATAAAATAGGTGTGATATTCTTAATATTATACAAAATTTGACAATGTTACAAATCATAAAAATGATGCATTTAAACCTGATGCATCTTTCTGATTATTTATATCGGTTTCATTTACTATTTTTTTACTTAACCTTGTCTACAAAAATTAAAAGTTGGTGAACTTTTAATTTTGTAGATATATACTATATTTTTTATTCAGGGTGCTGAATAAAAAATATAGTGCTGGTACTGGTTTTTTTAAACGTATTTAAATAAAAACTTTTGAACAAAAATAAAAATCAATGTCGTTTATAATTTTGACATCAAAACTTTTCTACTGATTTTGAATGATCAAAAATTTTACTTAAAATTTTTTTAAAGCACTTTTCATTTGTAGAAATATGGGCGAGGTGAATATTTCAATATTGTTTTCAGAAAATATCGGCGTCAAAAATCCAATATCATGACATTTTAAATAGTCCACTAGTTTTAAAGCGTCAAAGGAAGGAATTCGATTGTTTTCACTACTAGTCTCGACTTGTTATTAAACTAACTATTATTTAACTGTTTAATAATATTAATTTTCCGACTTACTGATTTATGGTGGAAATACCAAGTTTCCTCGTAGACGGGAAGTCTCGTCTGTTTAGTATAACACGTGTCGTCTGTACTTGGGTCACCTCATTTATTTTAATAATATAATATTTCAAAGTTATTTCACTTATTAATTAATTAACTAGTTGATCAATTGAGTGTGTAACTGTATATTATCATACAAGTACAATAATTTTATTTAAAGCGCAATAATTCATATTACAAAATTTGTATACATTAATAAAAGACAAGCGAAATAATATTGAGACACGTTTTTAGATATTATTACAAAATTACGGGAAAAGGTTTTTTTGCGGCAATTAACTAAATTAAATATTTGTTAGTATAATTTTTTGTATGTATTTGTAATGATCTGTTTATTTTTCTTTTATATTAAGGGATGATGCAAGGGTTTTTTAAATTGTGCATTTGATGAAATAGAAAACGTACCCGTCCCAACCTTTTTAGATCAATATCTCATAAAATGATTCATTTAATTTCATATAAACGTTCGTCAGAGCTTTTTTACAGAAGAAATAAAAACGAAACTATTTATAAAGAAAAGTATTATCTTGCCGCCTTGTGGCCCAGTGGTTAGTGTAACGGATTCGTGAGTGAAGACTCCCGGGTTCGATTCACGGCACCGGAGTCACTTGGTAGATCTAGCTTAGCAAACTAGATCTTAAGTACTCATTGCTGTGTGGTGGCCTGGGAAACCATCTCTACTATATTCTCCCGTAAAGGTCAAGGTGGCCTGGCCAACCCCTTATAAAGGGACTCCCGCCAATAGGGAAGGCGTCACGATATTTATTTATATTAAATTAAAATTTATTTGTTAACCAAATCCAACGACAAACGATAATCCGGACAAAATATGAATTCAATTAATTTTTAGTTCGTATTGTTCGATATTGGGTGATGTTTTATACAAATTATTTATTTGTTAAAATAATTGCTCCGGGGACAACATTTAATCCCTATATAATACATCACTTATTATAAAAAAAAATATTTATAAATAGTGAAATAACAGATTAATAATAATAACCTTTGCTCAAATATAAAAACATTTTAATAAGAGTGAGTTTTTAGAACTAAAATGTTGTAAAATTAATTTATTCTGCCATTACAGTCAGCTTAACTTATAAAATGGCATTTACATTCATTAGGGTATTTAATGATTTAAATGCGCATGTAAAGACTGCCACATATTTTCAGTTATATTTATAATCCGATTTTACTGAACTGAAATGACTCAGTTAAATTGTTCGGTTGATTTGAACTAAGACTAAAAGACCAAGACCAACGCATACACGTTCAGTTTTAACTAAGCAAGTATAACTGAACGTGTATGGCCGGCCTAATAGCAAAACATTGTACAGTATAATGTAGTTTGTAACAATGTGGTATGAATCTGTATTTCGCACACGTCTTCTACTATCACCGATCATATTTCGTCATATAAGACGCCAACAATAGGACTCAAATAATATTCTCCTGTACGTGATACTATCTAAAATATCACACAGCCTCTTTGTGCTTTCATAAAATTATTAGTTACCTGTAGAAGGATATAAGGATAACTTCTTAGCACTTCCATTTTATTAGAAGAGAGCTTTTTTTATTAGTAATTGAGATACAATGCAGATATCTAATGTAGTAATATTTTATTAACCGTCTATCGGATACTACAAAAAACTCATATGTATGGAATCATTGGCCGCGCGCAGCCACTCTTATTTTTCGAACATTTCTGTCAATTAAAATAATTAAAATTACGTTTTATTTTTATGTTTGTTAGAAAAATCAAACGTAAATTACCTATTAAATAATTTTATACGCACTTTTTTTTATTTAAAAAAAATCTCTCCCAGGATAAGGTTGATTTAGTATAAATGAAACTGCATTTTTTTTCTACAATAATTGTCTAATCTCCTTTTTCTGTGCGTAAAAAAATTGAAAATCAACAATAAAAGTCAGCTTTCACATTCAATTTAGGTAATATAAGAGTACTGAAAGTTACATTAAGGTATATCAAATAACAAAAAAACTTAAAGGCTTACAAAGTAGGCTTTGGCTGCAAGAAGCCCATGAATCCATTAGAGGGTTAAAGAGCGACAAATAATTTGAATAAATTGTCTATTAAAATATTTCGATCTATTTGAAAGCGTTTAAATAAAATTAAGGCAATTGTTAAATTTATTACACTTATTATAATTAAAAAAGGAATTTACTCGACTGTTGCCATTTAAACGATTTTTATGTACATTTTTGATATTGAAATACGCCCCTTTCCATTAAAGGACGTCCGTAAAGAATTAACCTGTTACCAATGATAATAAATACTTCATTATATAAGATATATAATATTTTACTCGATTATCTTGAAACTGAAAATTGCAGTATACGCCCTTATTCCACCCAGTTCCTAAATAATTATTTAGGAGTTAGGGAACAGATTTACGACCTTCCATACACTTCTACTGTTTACTTTTAAATGTAAATATTTTGCGTCTAAATATCGAAACGGTAACTTTAAATATTAAAAAAATGTCAAGTCGTAAATCAATGCATTATCTCTGAAGGTAAGATTAATTCAACCTCTAAAGTTTTACAGAGCAATTAGTTAAATTAATACACTTAAATCTAAGCCGATTTGGCAAACAAAAGAATCCTGATACTGAATTCACTCAAATAAATTATTTATAAGAATGTCATTAAAACATAAAGAAGAGCGACAATTTAAATATTTGTAGAAAAAATATATAATAAATAACATGAAATGAGTTTGTGATGTTTTAATTATTTCGGTGTGGAATGTCAATTTCACAAAACAAATCCGAAAACTCTCTGAAATTTTATTCGTTTCGAAAAGAGATTATTTTTCAATTGAAAATACTCGACCAAAATTTCAATATTAATGCTCCAAAACATATATTCTTTCACAAAAAAAAATAATACATACAATCAATCAATTAATCCACCGCAGAGACAAATTGTGATTGATGTCATCGAGAGACAGAAAGTCTTTATTAATTGGGCGGGTTAACTTGACACACAACATTAATTCTCAGAATTCCATTCAAAATAAAACACATACATATAATCCGAATTCATTTTTTTTCATTTCACGGATTGAGTTTGACAGATTACGCGTGTCAGTTCAGAGACAAAGTAAACTGTGACGAAAGCTCAATCAACTTACGTAACGCGGTGATTAAAATATATTATAAAAAAACTACCATTTTGATGAATTACAGAATTTATATGACCAGCGCAAATTATTTATTAGTATGGCATGAAAGTTTGTTGGAAAGTTCCAGGCAATAGTGACGTCGGGGACAGCTTTATATGAAGTTATCTCTGAAGTACATACTTAAAGTAGCAATAATGATATTTGAACAGACCATTAATCCATATGCCACATTCTAGTATTTCTATATATTGTATTATTATGTTAGTGAGACATAATCGAATCTGCTAGACGTGCTTAGAGAGATCATCCCAACCAGGTACTACAATATTATTACAAGGCTCTAAGGAGGAAAAAAAACCTTCTAAGTCTCTACGTGATCCGAATGTGAAAAATCAGATGAAATATCTTGAGAAAATAAGAGAACACCCATTCTTTTCCGTCTGCTAATATGAATGCTAACTTAATTTGGACCCCGATAACCGACAAATTTGAATAATTTCATTCATTTACACTGGCCAAAATTTATTCTTCCCAAAGGCAATGATTTTTTCCAGCCCGCATTTCGAAAAAGGCATAATGTGCCTCATTAATAACTTTCTCGCATAATTATACTGTTAAAAAAGAGCAAGACTTTTTATTGTTATTATACATTTTTTTATTAAATTTGAAATGTAAAAGCCTATATACATATTTATAACTCTCCATTGACGAGTGCTGCATTATCATCACTGCGACTTGGGATCACCCATAATGCTCTAGTGGTACGGCAATATTATATAATAATATCGGCTTCGGTAATCACAAATAATAGTCCAAGTCCAAATAACAATCGCTAAAAACCAGCAGTTATTCAAGAAAGACGCATGTAACTTTTATTTCATTATTGATATTGTTATGAAATTGTAGATTTTAATACAGAGATAAATTTCCTATCAAATGAGTTTTACTTCAGGTTTTTAAATCCATTAGAATTTCCCATAAATTATGTTATGACTTATTAATTATTTTAAATATCAATTGATTATACTCCGTATTAAAATAAGTAAAAGACTAAGTGTATAAACTTAATATTGTAACATGTAATCATAATGTACCAATGTACCATAATTTACCATTTAAAAAATATATTTGTTTCTTTGATTACCTGGAGACTCTTTTGGTAGATTTTTCCAGTAATAAAGAAAAGTTTTGATATTTTTTTAACTTAATAAAATAATTCGTTATAAAAGTAAATTTATTAAAGTAAAAAAGTACAAAGTACAGTAAGTTAAAGTACAATTTATTAAAGTTAGTTTAAGCGTGGACGTTTGTTAGTTTATTGTTAAATCGATAGCTTTCAATGGATTAGTGCGACTTTGGTCACTGTTTTACTATGTTTATATCTAAATGTATATGTATAAGCAAAAGTTATTATTTAAAAATATTTTAATGAAAAATCAAGAAATAGGAGTTTTCAGGTGATATTTATAATATGTAAGAAGATGATTATACATTTAGCTTTTATTGCAGACTTAAGTGTCTCTCGATGTCCACTTTTTGCTAGTTTAGATAAGACAAGAAACCGTGTTACACTTGGACAACTTGTGTAATTTACACGTTTTTTGCTCCAGGAAAACAACTCCTCTGGGTTTTTGAAGAAACTTTCTTGAAAAATATTCTCCACACAGACAAATACTAAATTTATTAAATAACTCTTTATTCAATGAGGTTGGAATGAGATCCAAATATTGTAATTAAATTATGTATTGTGAATGAGTGAAGCTCTCTAAGTGAGTATATTTTTTGTGAAATAATCTGGTTTTTGTATAAGGAGAGCAAAAAAGTAAAAGACGACACATTCGTCGTGTGTGTCGTAATGAAAATTTTAAATTAGATTGACGTGCGGTGAATAAATTTGTTAACATACCTATTTTTAAAATACACGTGTGTAAAATAATGGATTATTACAATACATTTAGTATTTTCGATGACGCATTCGTTTGTGGAAAAATACATTACCTACGTTAAATGGAGTATAACGGGGAGAAATTCACCAACCCTTATTTGCATTGTTACTGCTTTTAAAACGCACACACAACACACCCCTCTGCTTTTTTCTTATGTAATAAAAGTAACCTTGTATGAATCGTATATTTTATATTGAATTATTCTAGGAATATATTCAATTGAGAGATATGACGTAGTATTGTGTGGTTTTTCACAAACCATATAGTTTGTAGAAAATACCTTAGGAAAGAAATGGCCAAAAAAAATTGTCGAAAGTATAGTTTGCTTTGTAACCTCAAAGAACCATTTCAAAGCTTCCATCACAACAAAAGACATGAGAGTTCCATTTTCTTGTTTTTGCTTCCACTCTCATAATGAACCTGCAGTATGTCTTTTTTAATAGAAAAAAACAGCGATCAATAATTAAATGATAAAATCATGCGACATATACTGAAAGCACTCCTTGCCTTTCGGATGAATAAATTGTTAATATCATCATCCCTTAATAAAAGTTTAATAGTGCTGTTAAATCCACGGTCAAGGTTTAATCAGTGGTTTTGGGAGTATTAGGAGTTTTTACGATTGTGGTGAAATGTAATCAATTGCCTAACGGGCCTCTCCCTTTTTAATGGTTTCCAGGCAATTTCAAGGATATTTTGTGATTCTATATCCTGCATTTACAGGGTTGACACAGGTCTTCTGATCGATCAATATCGAGTACTAATATGTGTTTGATTGCTTTCATAATCAATGTCTCCTGTATGTATATCGGACCAATCTTTCAATGGGCAAACAAATTAGTTATATAAAACTTATATAAATTCTTATAAAGACATTTTTTTAGTGGATAAATAAATATTTCAAGGGAAAAAAATCGATCAACTATTACAACTAAAATACTATTTATAAAGTTCCGAAGATTCTTTTCGATAAAGATTTATTCTAATTGTCTCTATTGTAAACGAATATGGAGATGAAATGCGGATAACCTTCATTTTCGGTGACTGAAATAAAATTTAAATAAATCCATCCAAATCAAACCAAATGATGAAAAAACTCAAAGGCCTATTCAACACATACAATAATAAACAATTTGAGATAAATCAAAAGTAAATATGAATTGAATATTTACTATTTAAATGAAATGTAGTATTGGACTATAACACGCTTCAAATAAATCGATCATTTGTCAATATTCACTCGGTTTTAAAAGCTTATGATACAGAACAGCAAAAATGACTATTTTATTATTACAATTTCTTTATTATGCATAAGTTTTTACAGTGATTGATAGAACAATACATCTTTGGAAATATACTTAGGTGTACAGAGTGTTTACATCTTTTTACCTATAACTAACATGAGAATGTTTTATTTAAATTTGACATGAGTAATAGTATTTAATTATAGAAAGAATGGGAAAAAATAAAAACCCATTTACAAATTTGAAGATTAATAAATAATAACAACGATAAAAAGCAATATTAACAAAACAGTTACAAAATATAATGCTTAAAACTAAATAACAATTTGTTTGGGTAAAACCAAATTTGAGTTGAGTGGATTATTAGAAATTTACACTTTATTTTTAAAAATAATATCAGTTTTGAAGTTCATTGGTAAAATCAACTTACGTTTCCTCGAGACATATTTGGTTTTATTTACATGTCTTATGATTGGGTTAGTCGGGAAGTTAGTCATTTTAGTGTAATGTTTTTTACTCAAATCTGCGATATTTGCTTTGATCATTTTTAACTTAATGTCCTCGTGGACTTCTTTAAGAAATGTGCCAGGTTCAAGATCTAAGGCCATCTTAAGACACTTGTTTTTGACAATTTGAATTTTATTAATATGACTTTTTGCCGCAGTAGACCAAGCTGGGCATCCGTACAAGAGAATCGGCCTGATAATTGATTTATAAAGAAGTAGCTTATTCTTGGGTGACAGCTGACTACGCCTGTTAATAAGTGGATATAAGGTGTTAATAGCCAGGTTGCTCTTGTCCACAGCATATTTTACATGCTTGGACCAGTTCAACTTGGAGTCTAGGATAACTCCCAAATACTTGAATTCTTTGAGTCAAGGAATTTGTTCGTTATTGATACCAAGAGGGGGGATGTGGGATCGCTTTCTTTTGTTAGTAAATATTAGCTCAGTTTTACTCTCGTTGAGTTTTAATTTCCAGCGAGAGTAATACTGTGTTAGTAGGTCTATGTAGATGCTGGAGGCGTCTACGAACAGCCCCAATCTGTAAGATGATGAATATGGCGGTGTCATCCGCGTAAAGAGCTAAGGAGCAATTATGTTAGGATGTCCTAAAAAAAATACTATATATTAGTTATATTATATGTTAAATCTTATTAGATGTTTTGTATTATATGAACAATGTAAAACCAAATTCTAATAGTTAGTAATGTGTATAGGAGTATATATATATATATATATATATATATATATATATATATATATATATATATATAGGCGTATATATATATATTGTGATATATTTTGTAGAAATATATTAATTTGGTATTCAAAAATTTAAAAATATACCCACTCAAATGTTTATTTTGAGTTATCTTCGCGCGTGTGGTATGTGATTATTTTTAATATTTGAAATGTCTAAATAAAAAAAATGCCTAATGTCAACACGTGTCGTCTATTTCCATACCTTTGACGTTGATAGCTTTTAAGGACAAGGTTTAAGGTTATAGTAAAATAAGATATTTTATCTATTGCTAAAACAGGGTTGATAACGTAGAATTGATTGATAAAATTTGTGTCAGACAAATTTAAAAAAATATATTTGTGATTTTATTTAGTTATATTTATCTCTGTGACCTTTTTGAGTATTTCTTCTTTTATATTCCCCTTGGTATATTTTTACATAGACATCCCTCGTTGGCAATTGCATTAAGTTGGGATTCTTATGATGAATGGTGGACGAATGTCAGGTCACGCTTCGGATAAACAAACACGGCGGAAAATATAACGTTTTTATTTCTAGCCTGGGACGAAAAAAAAACTGCCACCACTATTTCTGTTACTTCTCCCAAATATCAAACTGGACCTGTCAACGAATATATTAATAGTGCAAGTACTTGAGATACGCGCGTTTTTTTACTGCCGTCTCAGTTTGCGTGCGGACGTTCGTTCAGAATCAACAGAACTAATCCACATACATATTCTCACATTTAAAAATAACTGATTATTAAACGAAAACAAATAACCTTAATTTGTGTATGTATACATTTTTTTAATAATAAAACACATTTATTCATGGCCCAGTTAAATAAAGCTTCAATTTGAAAATGATGTTGTTGTTGTGTTAATGATTAATGCTTGTATCGGCTCTTTTCTTGTAAAAAAGAATTTCCATTAAATACTTTATCAAACACAATATTATTGCATATTCTCATAAATTTTATATTCTTTTAAATACAAATTAACGACTTATATGCGGTGGTTACACAGTGCAAGTTACTAGCGACTGGCAGTTATAAACAAACATTGAACAAGAGGGTGAAAAAGTAGGTTTTCAATTGTATTTTTAACAAATATTGCATTATTATTGTATTAAATGTATTATCAATGAAATAAAATTACAACTGTAGATATATTACATAATGTTTTGTGTAAATATCAGAAAGTATATTAAAGCAATACTATATTTATTATTAAGAGAAAACAGTTTTCTGGAGGTCCAGAGAACCTAGATCACCAATGAAGTTTTTTAGAGGGTTTTTAGGTACAACAACGTGTTAATTGTCTGTCGGTGATCTTAACTTTTACTAGGTACACAGGTCACTGACTTAATAATCAGTATTTACCTTACAATCCAGGAAATCAGAATAAACCTGGATCAAGAAGATCAATCGGGATTTTATAAAATTTGAGCAGTATTTTAACACATGACCACAGTATTTGTCATGTCTCTATAACGCTGGTAATTAAAATATTATAAACGTTAAAGAGCTCGTATACGTCAAAGAACTTCAATACCCTCCTTGGACTAATTCTGGTTATTAAAAAATCTTTGTTTTCACTTATTAAATAGCCTGTAGTACTGTGTAATCAAAGCATATTGCTTCTCAATTTTCGTGTCCCTTAAAAACTGATTACACCGATAGTTACCTAAAATTTAACTGGTGAGCTACTGTTATTCTTTTGCGCATTACTGTGCCCTGGAGGGTTCTAGTTTGAAACGTGAAGGGGGAAGGCAAGTGGCCAGTGAAAACAGAAAAGTAATTAGTCTGCTAGCAACTTGTATTCTAGTACATCAGAATTAGTTAACTTGCACAGCCAACTAGTACTGTGTAACCAGCGCATTATGGAAGGGTAATTCTGCCCTCGTGGTATTTCTGGAAATATGTAAAAAATGTGATGGTTATACATATCTACCAAATGAAAATGTTGCTCTTTGGTATAATATATTTATAGTGTTAAAGTGTTCGTGGGGCGCTCTTGGTCAGAATATATTTGACGTTTGCAAGTATGGGATGTGTTATATTTCAGATGATCGAGCAAGGTTGAAAGATTGTTTAGTGTATTGAATAGTTGGTGATGAATCAGCTGAGGGTGCCTGAGCTGCGCCTTGGTGGATTACCTTGTCCACCTCCAGGTACAGCCAGCCCCCAGCATCCAGCTAGACGGAGACACTCCTGGATATGCGGGTGAGTTTTATTACTACTATTATAGATAACCAAGAATATCATATAATAGCCACCATCACATTTTGCCTGCTTCGAACTTCAAGTTGAACTTCAAGTTGAATTTAGAACTAAATATATACTCATATAAAAAGTTTATTTTTTATATTATCTTAAGTTATATGTATATATTATTATTATACAATTTCTTTATTATATATAATTTGCGTACAATGTTTTGATACATTATGATTAGATGTTACAATATTAAGTTTATAGACTTAGTCTTTTACTTATTTTAATACGGAGTATAATCAATTGATATTTAAAATAATTAATAATTCATAACATAATTTATGGGAAAAATACAAAAACCCACTTGTAGAACTACTAAAATATATATAAATATTATACATAATAATAAATAATAATAATAATAATAAAAAAAATAAACATAGAATTACAAAAACATATACTTAATACTATATAAATAAAACAAAAATATTGTTAAACACGAATATAGTAAAATCATTAATGACAGACAAAATCAAATGTGTTTGTGAAAAAAGATATGTTAAAGAATTTTTAAGGAATGTCTGTCTCTCAACATTTCAGTGGTAATTTAAAATTTCGCTTATTTGAAACATATTTGATTTTGTTAACATTTTGCATTAAAGAGTTAGTGGAGAAGTTCAACATTTTGTTATAGTGTTTATTGCTTAAGTGAGTGATAAAGTCCTCTACTGTTTTCATTTTGATAATCTTATGAATCTCTCTAAGGTACGTTCCAGGACCCAACTTTCTATATATATGTATATTCTTTGCGGGATACATTAAGACAGAATCCAGGGGTGTATATGTCTTTTATATGCAGGACCCTTTCCATATCTGACAGTGATATAAAGAAAACTTTTTTTATTTATTCATTTATATATATGGAGCCGCCTTGTGGCCCAGTGGTTAGTGTAACGGATTCGTGAGTGAAGACTCCCGGGTTCGATTCACGGCACTGAAGTCACTTGGTAGATCTAGCTTAGCAAACTAGATCTTAAGTGCTCATTGCTGTGTGGTGGCCTGGGAAACCATCTCTACTATATTCTCCCGTCCAGGCCAAGGTGGCCTGGCCAACCCCTTATAAAGGGACTCCCGTCAATAGGGAAGGCGTCACGGTATACATTTATATACACCCGAGAGGCTTTCTGAGATTTTTTACAAATTCCCTAGTCGTGCGTCGTCGTAAACGTACACCTTAAAGACGGCAATAGAGTTGCTTTGTTGCACCTACTTATGATCAGTTTTTTGTTAACTAGTGCCTCGCCCGAGGCTCAGACGAGGTATTAACCAACAAAAAACAGAAAAGCAACTCTATTATCCATTACAGAATGGCTCTACCTGACTGTTATTTACTTACCTTAAAATCCAGGCTATCAAAGTAAACCTGGATCAAGACTATCGATCGGGATTTTATTAATATAACTCCCGATCTCCCAGTCGTATTAACCGATTAAATCATTTCTTTACACGAGCGGGATTTGAACCTATGACCACAGTATTTGAAGTAACCTCCTTGTACCCTGGACTTCTCAAAATTATTTTCATAAATATGATATATTTACTTCCAATTCGATATGAAACTAATCATCATATTCATCTATGAAAATTTCTTCCAATTTAAAAAAAAAATACAAATTTTATCAATATTATTCCCGATTTCTCAGCCGTAACTGATCAAATTATTAGTTTTTTTTATTTGAGTGGAATGTGAAGCCAAGACAACATTATTTGTAATGTTTTGGTTTGGATGGTTACTTTTTATTTTTTGATTTTCAAAATGGAATCGGAAAATGTCCATTATTTACTCCTGGAAGTAATAACTCATAAAATTTAAAAGTTATGTCATATAGCATTTTCGAATTGATACTATATAAATTTGCCTTAGGTTTTTTTTTACAATAATCGAAGGCCAATAATGATTGAAAACATTATTAATTATACACGGTTTCAATTATATAGTGTTATTTATTTTAATATGCATGTGCTTTTCAACTGAGTGATTTTACATTTGTGTTTCACTGAAATTCTGTTTCTATTCTGAAGATCCAATTTCATTTGAGCATTCTGTTATCTTATAAAGGACATAATTTTCGACTATATTGTGGAAAATAAAGTGGGTTCTCGTAGACTTTATTTTACTATTAATTCCCTCAATTGACCTTCATAGAAACATATTATTTATCTGGTTTTTCTCTGTCCAGGCTTTAGATTAAATAAATGTAAATACAGCTCATCTCATTGCTAAATATTTTAATAATCTCGTAATAAATGAATCGATTAGTCAGTATTGCTAAATACTTTGGATAAGCTGCAGATTAAGAATAATCGGTCTTTTACTCCAATACGGTATTACTTATCGTGGATCTAATCTTATTCGGTGAATTTGTTCAGTAAGGCAATATTATTTAGCTCATATTATCAAAGACCAAGAAACAATACTATGTTATTACATGCTCAAACTCTAAAGTCATTAACAACTGTGAATTGAGTGTCGGTAAAGCTATTCAAATAAGATTTCATCCCTGAAGAACTTAACCGCTATTTGCACTACTTCGACGATTAACATTCTGAAACTTTGAATAAGTTTATTTATTCTTGTGAAAATTATATATTTTATTGAGGAGAGTCGCAAAATCACACCGTGTGTCAGTTTTCTATTAAAAATTTTAAATTTCCTACTATTTTAAATATTACAACATCCTACTTGTATATGGTTATAAGATTTATAAGATTTAGAAGATTTGTTTGTATGAATTTAAGTATCGCAAAGGACCGGGCCAACCTTGATTTGGACTCCTTGGACTCTACATTATGTATATACCTCAATAAAACTAAATAAATTTAAAAAAATCACTACTTCTTTTAATAAAAAAAAACTATCTGAAAAATACTTTGTCGATTATTAAAGAATAGTTATAGTAATCTATTGATATTAAAATAAGTATATATTTTTTTCTTGTTCAGTATCATACGTTACATAAAATAATTTAATTAATATGATTTTTGCATAACCAAAAAATAAATAAAAACAGGTATATGCGTAAATATTTTTCATAGCCTGAATATATTTCAATATTTTTTATAGCCTTTCTAAAGCTTATTTATATATTGATGGTATGTAAAACTATATTTGATTTCCATCATTGGCCAACTGAAGTATATAATCCTAATATTATTTCCTCTCCAATATTTTTTATTCACTGAAGGGGTGTTGTTCCAATTTGGCGAATTAACTCCAAATCGAATTGATCCATTTTGTCCCAGTTTAGCAGCAAATCTATATTGGATTTTTAAACCACCCCAAATACACCATGGTTTCAAAATAAAAAAAAACTTTTTCATAACACTGACACCGAGGAAAATGATAAAGTTACATTCAATGTGTGTCAATTTTAATATTGTATTTACACACGCGTTACAAATTTATTAAATTAAAGTCTTTCTTATAAAATAAAACTCGTTTGAGTTGTGAAATAGAGCCGTATCACTTTGCAAGACTATTTTGACCTCCGTCTCCTTGGAAAAATAATTTTCTACTCTAATATAAAAATAAAATCCCCTAATTTCAATTTTGGGCGGTTAGTTAGGTTAGAGGTCAAAGGTCACACGAGCTTCACGTGCAAATGTTGAAAAAACACATTTTGTTATTTATTGAATGTTTACATTATATTAGTGAGTAAGTTTTGTATTCGACCTTCTTCAAGGGTGTTTTGCTTGGCTGTGAAGGTTAAATGCCATAGTTTAAGGTTATTGCCATTCTAACATACAAAAACACCCTTTTTACTCTAAGCAATGTGAATAACTTATCTTATAATTAGTGCATATTTTCAGGATTCAGCAGTCCCTGAAAAATTCTGAATAAAACTATATATTTATGAATTGCTTCTGAATGTCTCGTAGCTTGAACTTTTTTATTTATATAAATTATTAAAATATTTTAAGGCGAATGGCTACAAATAAAACTGTGGACATGGGTTCAAATACCGCCCAAGACAAAAATAAAATAATTTACCATTTATTACGACTGGGAGATCGGGAATAATATCTATAAAATCCCGATCGATCGTCTTGATCCAGATTTACTCTGATTTCCTGTAGTGTAAGGTAAATAATGATTATTAGGTCGGTGACCTGTGTAACTAGTAATAGTTAAGATCACCGATAAATAATGAATTAACAAGTTGTTGTTGTGTATAAAATTGAAGAAAAATATTTAGTGGTAGTTTTAATATTCCTTAAAAAATATATTATTTATCAAAAGCATTCAGTCCAATTATTAGAGGATATAAATAAATTAAAAAGAGAATTTTACTCACCAATTCGTATTATTTCAACTCTTTTTTTATGATTCTTATATGAACTCATTATTGAACTTAACGTTAATACATATATTTTATAATAATGAAAATTCTTTATACATTGTTACTTTGAAAATTTAGTAGTAAAACAGTAGTAGAGGCAACACTTATTTTCTCCCTATTTCCTCCTCTATTTAAAATATATGCTTTTTCATTGTGATTGAAAAAGCATATATTTTAAATGCGTCGAGTTTAAATTTATAAAAAAAAAACATCACTTGAACGCCAATTTGTGAAGACAAAAGCGTAGTCGTGAAAGTTTCATTCTCGTATTAATTACTAAAGGAAACTTCTTTCGCAGAATGAAACTTTGTCAAAGGAACGGTTACAGTTGGTTAGTTTGGTAGTGGAAAAAAATAATAATTACGTACTCTGTAAAAAGTCCACCCAGTTTGCTGGATACTTTTTGTAAATTGTAAAACGATACGCGGCGAGTGAAAAAGTTGCCTAATTCACTTTATCCACTCCCGGGAATTGGCAGGGGAAAGTATTTTGCTCCTGTCGCCGGTCAAAATGATCAGTTAGAAAGGAAAACAGTCCTGCTGTGTTAATAATATGTCTTGGCTGCTGGTGACACGATAATTTCCCCGGAGAAATAAAATGGCACCTCATTAAAGATCGAAGCTCTAAAGTGGAGTTCCGCCGAATCGTGTCCACATCGATCGAACCCAAATTCTCTTTGCAAGATACCAATTCATCTTCACCGAAGCAATCATCTTCAAAAATTTATTATATATATTAAAAAAATAAACGATAAGCTCTTTTGATCTATAACATTTGTATCACCCCATCCACGAGTGCTTTAATGCCTGGCAAAACAGAATTCGAAACGAGTTCGCAGCGAACTGTCAACTTATTAAAAAATAAAATCATATTTATTTTCTTCCTTATTCCGCCAAAAACGTCAATATTCATTTGTGTACATTTATTTTTTTAAACACGGGATAAACTTAAGGCGTCTAAAACTTATTAAAGGCGTTTCATTTATTGTATAGAAAAATATTAAAATGGGGGTAAATGGCCCCACATTTCCCCCATTTTGCATTAATGTGAATAAATTTCATATATAAAACTCTCAATTTTTTCCTCTTGTGAAATCGTTGGTGTATACCATAAAATTCTCTAATAATTACGATTTTATACTTAACCTTACAATATTTAGTTTATAATTATTTTAATTTTTTTAATTTTTTTAGAATTTTTAGTAAAAATAACTTTTAATTTTACCGAAATCTTATACTCATTAAAACGAGTCAGTTATTGAAGACAAAAACAAAAAAACCCACTAAATACTAAAAGTATTTCTCAAACGCAAAGTATTTAGTTAATAACTCAAGTTTGATTCTTGCACAAATTGATTTATTTTTCAGTAATATTTCAATTCAATATTGAATTTTAAAGTTGACTTGAAATTCCAGTGTATATTTTTACTAGGAGAAGAATTTCTTAATTCTTCCTCTATTATTGTAGTAAATAAAACTCTGCATTACATGCAATTAAGTATCAGATTAAATAGATTAACTAATGTAGTAATTACCCTATTTAGATGCAATTTAAAATCTAATTCAGAATTTAAATCTTACAGCACTTGGGGACGATTATTATAATAAATGCATAATCTAGAATGTAAACCCAATGTGATTGTATCCGGAATTGTTTGTGAAATTTGCATACTTATACAAATGAATTAATTATAAATATCAATTTAAATTAAATAATTTTATTTATAGTATATATGTATTTGTATGTTGATAGAAGAGAAGCTAGCAGTATATATATAATAATAATATATAGAAGGATACATTCCCCAAGAGAAGCTCCATACTGTTCAATACAACCATTATCATCTTACCCCTGAGGCGTAATCCGCATAAATCATTTCATCAAGACCTTTTTGTGGCATCCTGTCCTCGTATTAATCCTCGACTTTGAGTTATATTTTTCGTTTAATTTTTAGAGTGCCCCAAACACGTGTCAACATCAAAAAGACGTATGCATAAAAAGTCTCACATTTCCACACTTGACCTCTTAAAGTCTTTCACAAGTGTCAATATTTGCATGCGGCTGAAATCCACCACTTCTTTTAATGACTTCTTTACATTTTGTCATTATTCGAACATCCCACTTTTTTATATCAAAGGATACTATTATTATACTTATAACTATTAAGACGCATGACCTGATTTGAGTGTGAAATGTCATATATGTTTTATTTGGATGGTATTTTTACTTGTGGAATTGAATTAAGTGAAATTATTTTCGGGGCAGTAGGGTATTGCATATAAAAGCGAAAAAAAAATAAAAATTTATCAAACACAAAACACAAGAGAGTATTTCAAAGAAACAGTTAATTTCAAGATGGTGGCCCAAACTTGATTCCAAAAGCACTCTTAATACTTTTAATGTAATAAAATATATTTTATTATACAATTTCTTTATTAAATATAATTTGCATACAATGTTTTGATACATTATGATTAGATGTTACAATATTAAGTTTATAGACTTAGTCTTTTACTTATTTTAATACGGAGTTCAATCAATTGATATTTAAAATAATTAATAAGTTATAACATAATTTATGGGGAAAAAACAAAAACCCACTTGTAGAACTACTAAAAAATATATATGATACATAATAAATAATAATAATAAAATAAACTTTGAATTACAAAAATATAGTGAAACACGAATATAGTAAAATCATTATTGACTGTAGAAATAAAATATATATATTTTTTTTTTTATTTGTTCCTGAGACCCTTAAAAATAGTCAGTTGATTCAAGTCTACCCTGTATATTGAAAACTCTATACCTTTTTAAATACATTTCCACTTACAAATCTGTACATTATACAAAAAAAATCTGGATTTTATTCGTATAAAGTATAAAAAGACGACGGCAATATGATTTAAACGAATTACAATATCAACTTTCTAGAATTCTAGACAAAGAGCTTTAAGCTTAATTTATTGAGTATTATTAAATCATTGAAAGAATAATGATTTTTAAGCTTTCATAGATTTGTGAAAACAAAAATCAACAATATATTCGTTTGTTTTTGTTTGGACGATTAATGAGGGTTGCGTTTTCACTCAGCCTTTTGTTGGTATACTGAATTGTGTTTGTAAATTTGATTAATTATTATCCTGTTAGTTGAAGGAGTCTTGTCCAAATACGTTGCCAATTTACATTCTTATTTTATAAAATTAAATAGTTCCAATCGTATTAAATAATAAAATTTATATCACGCTCTTGTATAGCGGAAGGGTTTTAAGCGATTTCATTAATAGTCAATTGGATAGTTTAATTATCAATTCGACTCTGCGGTTCAGTGCCGACCAAGGCCGTTTGACATTTTGACCACATTTTACAGAATTTCAGTGTCCAAAGTTACAAAGGGAAAGCCTTGTGATCAAACTACGTGGGAGAAAATTAACTAAAGTTACGTAACGTCGAACCGTTCTGACCCCAGTTCATCCGCCTCTTTGTCTCCCGTGAAAATTCAATATTTCGCATGAAAATATTATTCCAATAACTACTTATACGAACCTACATATATTTAAAAAATATATAATGTTTAAAAAAACATATTTTGTTTAAAACGCATTTAGTGAATTATTTATAAATAACTAAATTCATTTTTATTCTTTTCAGGTAAGTGTCTTTTAACACCACACAGTACATATTATTTTACGGAAAGTGTAAGTATTTTTGTAAGTTTAATAAAATATAATATTTTTCATATTGTGTCGGGAAATTCATACCATCTATCGGCGGGTAGAAGAACATTGAACTTAGTCAAGATTCAAACCCTTCATGAAAAAATATATAATCATATTTAAAAAATAACTCAATCATTTTAAAATACAACTAGCTATTTTTTTTATAATTATAGAGCAGGTTAAAGGTGATTTTTTGTTATGATCCATCTTAATGACTACATATGTTTATTTTGACTTTATAGAATTATTTAAATGATCACCCAGTGCCAAATGGATACATTATACGTGAATCATTACTTTGTTCAAAAATTCGTATTTTCTGTATGCCGAAGAATTGCGACGTATTCATGATTCACATAGTATAAAAATATATTAGTGTGTAAATAATTAAGCTCGAGGAAGTTGTTGGTTGTTTTAACGAAATAATAATAAATACAATTTGATCGGCGAGTATTATATTTGCCCGCCACATAAACAGATCTGATGTAAGGTCGTTTTCCTTGAATGTTTTTTTTTTTAAATATAATATCAGTGGAGACAGGTGAGGGATCACGTATAGATATATTAATATTTGTTGGAGAAGAGACTGGTTTGTGACACACTCACATATGAAATTGCCCAGAAATACACGATGGCACCGACTCAACTATGTCGGGGACACTACTGCCAATTATTATAATCTAATACATATCTTTACATTTCAAATATCAAAAACATGAGAGGTTTGACTCACCAACGTGTCATTATTGCTCTTTAGATATTGTGCCTAGTAGATTTGGGACAGAATACATATGATCTATTGTTAGTAATTCCTACTGAATAACAAATTCGATAAGTACCGTATTTTTTTAAATATCAGTCTTCATATTCAACCACGGAGTTGAAGTTGAAAAGGCAAATTTACATCTATTATATTGTCTTTGTTACTGTATAAAAAACACTTTTTAGACTGCTTTCAAACCACGTGCTTCACTTAATAGAAAAATTCGAATTGACTTTCTTCCTTTGACAAAAAAAATGGAGAAGAGTAAAATTAACGTACTGGACAATTTAATTCTTTCTTCGTTTTCTGGCAAATTGCTTTCTAGAGAAATTTTCGGATGAGTGTTTTTTTTTAATAGAGAAATAATAAATTTGACGTCGGAATCGAAATTTCATACGTTGCGAGTGTGAAAAGAGCCTTCAAAATATTATTTCAAATCAATAATATTATATTTGATTCTAGTAAACTTAATAAATATTTAACTGGCTATATTATGAACATATTTTAGTTAAAATAAAATAAGTAAATAACAATAAACCTTGCCGTTAATGTTAAAAAAGCGCATGCATCGGTTATGATCTGTGTATGAATTAATTGCATAGTCAAATAAATTTAACTAAATCTGATAAAAATGATCCAGATAATTTCCAGAATATATACTATTTAAAGTTTGTTTACAATATTTGTAGAGTTAATAATACAAACGATTCTAATTGAGTACACTATACAAATATAATCAATATGCAACAATTACTGCTATTTTTATTATCTTCTTATACAATTAAATTTAATAAATTGTACCAAGCTAAAAAATGGATAAATATTGAGTTCATTAAAAATACTACGATTTGATTAAGTGTGTTCTTATTGTCATATTTTGATTGAATATCCATATTAGGTTATTTCATTAGAAAATGTTCTTGTACGGGGAATTTTCATTTAATCTTTACATTCATTAATTTATGACATATTAGTTTTTGTAATATTATTTTTATAAATAAGCCTCTAATATCATACAACTTCGATTCAATTAGTTTTTTTAGATCCATTTTTTTGTGTTAGTAACCTGATCGATTTGTCAAATTAATTAAGTTAATCTGTATGTGAGAAATATAAACCCGATACGAATGCTAGTCTGTTTTTATAAAAAAATCTATGAATCTAGCATGTTATTAAATATTTAGAATATTATTCCTTAATTAAGCAAGCAGTTTTAATAACACCTGTGTTATACTTTATTATTAGTTATTTAGAATGACTGGAATTTGTAATATGAATGACGCATTAGCCAAGTCGTCTATGAAGTATGATTTGCGATGTGTCAACCGATCCACTTAATATTTTATTTAGCTTTTGGATCGGAATCGAGAATATTATTTTGATCGTATGACGTCAGTCAAATAACTAACATCTGCAACCGCTAAGTTTCCATTTTATATCCACGTATATTTTGCAAATTCGAAAGGTACAATTCGGACCGAAATAGTCTATAACCAGGAAATATATTAGAACCTTGTTAACTAAAGTTTAAGTGTACAAATATTTACATTGGCAAATGATTTGATGGGTGTTAAATTATATAAAGGGCATTGTCAAAACTCTTTTATATATATATTTTTCTACAAAAACAAGCTTTTTAATTAATTCAGAGGTAATCTTGTGTGTCAAAATTAATAATGCAGAAATAAACCGAACGTTGGCGCTCAAAAATATACCGGTTCATCAAAGAAGATAAAGAGGTATAAAATACGTGGTTTATTCACAAGATTTATACTAGACTATTTTATTTTCAGTTTATTGTTGTCTCAAAATCCAATCAATTATAATAATAATATTTAAATAAGCTTAGAATTCGTTAAAAAAATATTAACCTAAGTCCAAGGAGATTTTAGTTTGGGAATGACTATCAAATTTTCATAAACGTTTTTTTTTACTTAGTTTGACCAACAGTATTTTATTTTTATTATATAGAATGAGAAAAATCACTATTGCGTTGAGATAATCTAGATCTTTTTAATGTGAAAGATCAAAATATTGATATTTAAATATATTCTCAGCATACTGAATACAGTATAAAATATATTTGATATTTAATAAAACGATGAAATATTTTATTAAATATTGTATACTATAATTTGTTTAATTATTTTGTAATGAATAAAGCAGCTTATATTACATGTACATAATAAATAAAGGGAAAAAACTTCTACTAAATAAAAATAGTATCGTTGACAGGATGGATGGTGTTTGTTGTTGGTTTTAGATTAACGACATTTCTGACATTTTGCGTGACTAAAAATATATTATTAACAATATTATTTGACAGTTAATACATTATGTGTCTTTCATAAGAACTCTTGAGTTAAAAAAAAGAGTATAACCGGTAATCAAGTTTAAATATTATCTGTAAAAAGTGCAAGTAGTATAAATATGATAAATTATCATCAATGAATGCGGGATTGTATTCCTTTTTAGGTATACAAAAGTTCATTGGAATAATTATTATTAACTTCTATTACGTAAACTGTGATTCATTGCAAATATTATTTATTGAACAACGTGTTTTTTTTAATACTATTATACATTAATAAGCCAAGACCAAATACATCCAAATGTATTAAATTATTTGGTGAAAGACTTGGCAGTAAAAATGTGGGTTACAGCTGATTGCCTCAGAACCAAAAGAACACTATTATTAGTAGGTTGATGTTATATAAATTTTATAAAGAAAACATTATTATTATTAGTTTTAAAGGGGGTCAGATTCATCATAAGTGTATATTAAATTATAATTAAAAAATAACACAGGAACTCGAGGATAAATATTTAATAACTATTTTTTAAGACTTCTAGAGAGTTAGAAAGACATATTCATGAAAAACAAAACTAATGATCGTTTTTTGTTAGTTAATGCCTTGTCTGAGCCTCGGGTGAGGCACTAATTAACAAAAAACCGATCAAAAGTACCGCAAAGTAACTCTATTGCCATTTACGGTGTACGTTTACGGCGACGCACGCCTAGGAATCCCAAGATTTAGGAACACTGTATATACAGGGTACACTTAAATTAACTGAGGATATTTTAGAGGGTAGTAGGGTATCGTCATAATTATCCTCACCAGTAGTAATTTATTTATATAAAATAAAAAAAGGATGCATTGTTGAATCTGTGCTTAAGGGTGTTGCTCTCTTTTCTTTATATCGCTCCAACCTCTTTCCCAATAGAGGGCAATAAAGCGATATACATATTTATTACACTTTATTACCAAAGAGAATGAAGCAATATACAGAAAAGAGATATAATATTTGTTTGAATTTGGCGCAGCACCGTATACGCCTCATTAACTAACATTTCGACCATTTAAATGTGAATAAGTGAATAATATATAAAAAATATTAACAGTGCTTTTGAAATCGGGTTTAGGCCACTATTTTAGAATCAGCTGTTTCATTTGTATCTGTTAAATACGTATTTTTTTTAATAATTAATATTTATCTCATACCACCCTCTAAAATATTCTCAGTTAATTCAAGTTCACCCTGTATATCCAGTGTTTCTAAATCCTCGGATTATAAGGTGTGCGTCGCCGTAAACGTACACCGTACAGACGGTAATAGAGTTGCTTTGCTGTACTTTTGATCGGTTTTTTGTTAATTAGTCCCTCGCCCGAGGATCAAACGGGGAATAAACTAACAAAAAACCGATCATAGGTGTAGCTAAGTAACTCTACTATCGTATTTACGGTGACGTATGCCTGAGAAACCATTACTTATATTGTAATATTACACTCTTTCCGCATATGATTTTATTCCATTTTTCTATATTAGTGGATAATATATCAATTCAAAAAAAGTCTATAATAAAATATATCAAGTTATTACTTGAAAACGTGTCGGATTCATGTTGTTTGTCGACAAAACAATGAAGAATTATCCACACGGAATGGACTTTTTGTCGAGCAGCTGCTTTGTATAAAATAATTTGTCACAGTTGAGATCAACAACGGTTTAAGATAATTTTTCATCGGCTGAAGGTTATGCAATGTGTATATATAATAAATTCAGCAGTTTTTCGCTCGTCGCAACAAAGTGTGTAGTATGACAAAAGAAAGGCCAGCGATCTGGTGGGTGCGATGCATTGTCGCGGTTCATTGTGGCGGATTCAGGTGCAGGTGGTCTGCAAAGAAACAGTAGGAGCAGCTGTGTTGTACTCCATCTATTTGCGACTTGGGCCTCACCACCGACGAGGGTCTCGCCGATGACTGGTGGCCAGTCCATCTTTGCCCAGTGCCAACACGCACGCACTTTGCGCGATCAACGTTGAATAATTAACTCATAATCTATTGTCAACATTGTGTATGTATACTTTTCGATATGAAGAGACGGGCCAGTGAAATTTAAAAATCGAACGAGTGGTTTTTCTTTTGTTTCTTTCGCATAAATATTGTGTGGGTGGAGCAGCCGACTGCTTTACCGGCCGGGTCGCTTGCTACTGAATTGGCTACGCGCCGCTATGAGGCGTTGCGCGGAAAACTCACTGCTGAAGGTTTGTGAGGAAGGAAACATGGCCGCTGAACAAAGTAACGAGCTTCAACTAACCACTACTGTGAGTCGTAAGACTACTTCATCCAGCAGCAGGGTTGCTAGGAGGAGACGAGGCTGGACTGTTGTCATCGGCCCTGAAATACGGTAAATTAATATTATATCTATAATTGTTGAACGTGTGTGTATGTTTTTATTTATTTATTTACACTCCGAGGAGCATTTATTTTAGAAAGGGTCTTTTTGATAGGGTTTTTTTAGACACAACAACGTGTTAATTGTCTGTCGCTGATCTTAACAATTACTATTTACACAGGTCACCGACTTAATAATCAGTATTTACCTTACAATACAGGAAATCAGAGTAAACCTGGATCGATACGATCGATCGGGATTTTATTAATACTATTCCCGATCTCCCAGTCGTGAAAACCGATCAGATCAATTTAACAATTCTTGGCTTGAGTGGGATTTGAACCCATGACCACAGTATTTGTAGCCACGCTTCTTATCCCCTGAGCTATTACGCTGGTTAATGCTGTTATACATTTGTTATACATATGTCTGTACGGATCCATCAACCATCAGTATTACCAGATGGAAGAATAATATTTCATATAATTATTTTATTACTATTAATATCTACATATCTAAAATCTCGAAATGGGTATTTTAATGATAATATTATAAAATTAATTTCAAAATAATATTAGAGATATTTAATAATAAATGACAATTCTCAAAAAAAAGTATTTATTGGGAGACTCGCTTTTTAAACATTGTGATGAGTGTTGTCATAGAAAAATAAAGTTAGACCTTCCTTAGAACCTTCCCATAAAAAACCAAAACAGAACATAAAAAACATTAACAAATTTAAAATTACCTAAGTTACATAATATTACACATATTCTCCCTTTAATCAAAATGTATTTTTTTATTGTTTACAACAGTCTTTTATAATTAGTATGTATTATATTTATTACATTTTTTTAATACACAACACCGTGTTAATTCATTGTCTGTCGGTATTACAAGTGCGGCTCTGCTCGACTTAATAATTATTCTCAGTATTTACCATACAATCCAGGAAATAAATATAATCGGACTAAGTGCTACTGTGATACAAATTATATATTTTTAAGTAATATTAGAAAATTAATTTTCAAATTTAGATATTTTAGACACAACGTGTTAATTTTCTGTCGGTGATCTTAACTTTTACTAGTTACACAGATCACGGACTTAATAATCAGTATTTACCTTACCCAATACAGGAAATCAGAGTAAACATGAATCAAGACTATCCATCGGAATTTTATTAAGTTTATTCCCGATCAAACCATTTTTTTACTTGAACGGGGCTTGAACCCGGGGCCACAGTACTTAGCCACGCGCATTAGCCCTGAGCTATAAACGCTGGGTATTTTGAAATCCTCAAATAAATATTTTTATTTTTTGACACAAAGGGTCTGGTCCAATGAACTTTTATCTATAGAACCGCCATGCATTTATTCCGGCATACTTTTAACCGTGGCCGCACACATACGCAGGCACTTAAAGTAACAGAAAGCGACGCAATAGAACTTGAATTGGCGATGCGGTAGAAGCAGCGCCCCTGGCGGCTAATCAACGAAAACCTTCTGGTGCTTGTGTTTGTATACAGATTGTTGTCTTTACAAGTATTATTGGCATCTTTATACAATATAAGCTCATTGGTCTGGTCAAATTGAAACAAGAAAGACATTTGAGTAATTTAATAAGTTGTAGTTTTTAATCAAAAATGTTTTTTTTTTATTTTTAAAACAAAGAAAATACTCTAAATGATAATGAACTCTTTCAAAATACACTAAACTCAAACAATGAAATGTGACGTACTGAATAATGGTTAATAATAATCGCGTGACAGTTTTAATCTCCGGTCACTGAGAAGTACATTCGGTCACAATTTCAGAAACAGATGTGAATATGTCATAGTTGTGATTTCAAATAAATTCATATCTATCGGTCGAAAAAAAAACAATTCATTCCGACTGCGGAAGCAATTTCAGACAGATAATATATTTTGCATTTGACGCAATAGAGAAAACCAGTGGCTCTAAAACCTTTTATACCACAGGTTTTCATCCTTTTTTGGACCCCTTTTTATAAAAAAACATACGAAAACGGTTACCCTATTATTATCCAATTTTTTTCCGTGACCCCCAGTTTTAGAATCACTGGTGTAGACAATTTGGAATTTTTACGTAACTTCTTAAATCTGTAGCTTGAACGACAAATATCACGAGTCATTTATTTTGGATGACTTTAGTTTAATCCCTTTAATCTAATTTTCCTCCTTTATACCATTTAATATAGTTTCACGGAAAAGTCAAATTGCTGTGATCAACAAGAAAACATCAGATATTTTTCTTAAACTCTTAAAATTTAACTCTTACGCATAATTTTATTTCTGAAAATATTTCGAGCTAAAGTTTAGTTGGTGTGTTGTAAATGTAATGATAATCTGAGAAAAACCCTTTCTTTTTTATTCATATTTTTTCCTAATATTATTCCTATACACAATATTCCGATCCAATACACATTTTTAATATTACGTTTTTTTTAAAAATGATAAAGTGTTTCCAACTTTTTAAAAAAAATTGACTTGACAATCAGCGCGCTTATCAATATTTATTATTATTTGACGTTATTAATAAGATCAAGATAAAATATCAGATTTTTTATTATTAAGTAAACAAAAACTCTCACACAACGTTACAATTTAATGATCGGCCTTTAATTAATATTAAAATATTAATTATACTATCAAAATATGCCCACAGTTTATCTTATGTTAATGTTTGATGATAATATTACAAGCAAATTAGTTATCAAACATCTGTCCTGTTCAAATCTAAAATAAATTACTATATATATATATATATTTATTTTAAGTTCACTTTATTTACTTTGCTAGAATAATATATCCTTTGATAAAATAGCACACTGCAATATCGCTCAATTATTCAAAGAACTTTCAACAAAAACAGACGGAACAAAATAAAATGTAGTAGACGGTGCTTTTCGTTTCTATCTTTTTTGCACCTATAATATTCTAAAATAAATACGTTTTATAGAATTCCCAGTAGCTTATTAATAAAATAAATCATTCGATAAACTAATTTAAATAATGTGAATATTATTTTACATATTGTTTGTACACGAGTCCATAAATTACACGACTGAACAGTTTAGGAATTTGATATGTGTATATTTTCCTTTTGAAAATATGGCTTACTTTGAATGGTAAATATTTTGAATATCCACATCGACATCGATTCTAGGTAAAATATACTATTTAGAATATATTATATCGGTGTTATTGTTAATATATTAGTTATTAATAGTTGTATAAAACATACACATTATTAATTTTAATGTGTAACACAATTGAAGCTATTTCAATTTGTTTATACATTTTTTATAGACTTTAGATTATATTTTATTTTTATTATTAGTCAATTTGCATGAATTCGTGTATTATATTATTTGAAACATTAATTTATAAAAAATATGTACCTATGTTTCAGTCATTTATAAACGCTATTTCACATTATTAAAAAAATATATTGACTTGAACGTAAGCAAAATATAAACCGTGTTTAAATTGAGTATACCTGTATTTCATAGTGAATCATTGGTATAGTATATTTCATGTTGAAAGTAGATAGGTTCATTTTAGATTATATTTATTTAAATGAAAAATTATAGGTTAACCAGCGTAAAAACACTAATAACTCATAAATACTGTGGTCATTAAAATTTAAAAAAAAGATTCGATCGGATCTGCGATAGGGAAAATGAGTATTCAAATTTTATAATATTAATAAAATCCAATCGACCGTCTCAATCCAGGTTTACTCTGATTTCCTGGATTAAATAAGAATGTTGAGGCAATGATATCGGACATAGCTATCAACATAAACTGTAATAGTAAAATAAATCACATAATGGTTGAATAAAAAAACAAATGATAAAAAACGCAGGGTTTACGTATAAAAAAATCCGATTAAGCCATTTTTGCAATAATAATTAAAAGAAAATATCTTTTGCGTGACTACTTAAAACGAATCAAATGGAATAAACGCTATTGAATTTATTTTTATTAATATTTGTACATAAAATGTTTCAGATGTCGCGTTCGTGTTAAAGGGTCGTGAGTTTTTCACATTTACACTGATAGATAAGCTTGTTTGGTGCAAAGCTTCACGTGTCGAGATAAATCGAAAATGTTACCAAAAACAAACCTTAACCCATCAAGTAGGCTCAATTGTAAACGAGTTCTATTATTATAACGAAAAAATATTATAATTTGTTATGCACCTATTTAGTATAAAAAAGTACATTGCGTGCGTGAATATAATTCAATACAGCGCGTATTGTATTTTAGTTGATAAAAGTTTGGTCGTTTTATTAGCCGTCTGTTTCCATGAATAAAGGTTTTTTTTTTTAAAATATATTCCGATCTCTAAGCAAATATAATGGAGGTATTCAGACTCTGCCTAAACTAAACTACTTAGCTGAAGTTTGGGATTTCTTATATAATCAAATTTCTGTACCTATACCATTGCTGTGTTTTTTATAAAAAAGAAACTTTATCAATAAAAACTTATTAATATCGATATGTGTTATGCAAACTAGATTTTTCACAATAATTTTAGTGTTTTTATTCATTTTATCTTAACATCGTACTTACTTATTTTAACCGTATTAGTCAAGCAAATTTGTTATAAGTAGGTAATATTAAAATTATTATTTTTGAAATGTGATAAATTAAAACGTTTTCTATTGGATTTGCCCGAGTCTGATACTAATTCTGATTTTTTAAATATTATTTTGGTATGAATTCTTCGAGGACGAATATTATTGGAAGAAATTTCTATATAAATTAAAAAAATTAAAGTTGGTATGCCAAAATAATCATAATCAACTCTCTCCCTCATTGTCTTTCTTTGTGTCCCTAATAATTTCCTTATTTTATTAATATCCACAAATTGAATGGGTACATATTGCGTAATGGTCACCATACATAATTTTGCGAATAATTAATTTTTTTTCGTAATGACCGAAAAATTTAATTTTTTTACAATAAATATGCTTTATTTACTGTTTTTATGGTTGATACAATGAGCTTATATATTGTATAAAGAGATACCAATAATACTTGTAAAAATTTCAAAAACATAGCAGTCACAGATGAGGCGAGACATAGGCATAGGCACCAAAGAGTTTCGTGTGTTAGCCGCTTAGGGCGCTGCTTCTACCGCCTCGCTAATTCAAATTCTATTGCATGTATATGCCTGGAGCTTGGGATCAATGTTAGCCTATTCCACTTTTTGCTGGTCTGAGATATTTGGCTAAATGTTCTAATGGAATTGGCTAGTTTCGAAAATTAATTTATTTAGAAAGTGGTTCATTTTGAGAGTAAAACATTAATAAACAAATAATAGCCGGATTTTGAAAAAATAATAATATGTATAAAAATAAAAAATTAAAATAAAAAAAATGTACAATAAAATACAAATGGATTTGGAATAGAGCATGTTTGATACTAAAATATTTTGAAATCGAATACTTTTTTATTTTAACGCTGATGATTTCACTAAAACTTATTAAAGAATTATAACAGTTTTTGATTATCATATTGTATTCCTTATACCCAGTACTTTTAGTCTGTATACTTATCTAAATAAAAAAAAGTAGAATAGGATAACATTGTTCCCAAGCTCCACATGTCATGTATTCGTGACTGCATATTCGAATGTATGAAGCAATTTTGCATGGCGCTTCTATAGATAAAAGTTCATCGGGTTTATAGGTTTTATTTCATGGAATATAATATAGAATTTGTTCGAAAATAGTGCAAAGCTGTTATCGTACCGTAAACATATTTAGATGAATCGTATAATGAGTCATATTGGAGTGATCCCCAGTTTTGTGGTTAGGATATTGTGGTCATCGGACCTCGTGGAGATGATGAGGCACTGTCCTGGTCTTGTTGTGTGGCCGACGACATTTTTGATCATTTGCCAACTTATTTATGAACACGACACTCACATCTTGGCTACTACAATATATTCTAACATTCCGGCCACTCTGCCGCAATTAACCTATCATCCGAGAAAAAATAAAACAGCCCATCACGATTGAAGTCTATGTACATGTCAAAAGATTGCGGCTCATTGATTCACATGCTTCTTGTAAAATAATTCAATTAAAATAATTTATTTTAGAGATCTATCTAGATTAATGAGGTGCTGATCCAAGAACTGCATGCTTGCAATAAATAGGTTTCTAATCTTGTATGAATGAAAAAAAAATTCAATCTGCTGTTGCGAATCGGATCAGAATTACTGAAGTCACAATTTGTCGTCTCGATTGGGTTTATATTAATTTTCTATAGTTTGAAATAAATAATGGGATGATTTTAATTTGAGTCAGCTGTATTCAAATAATTAAATGACTAAAACCAAATAGAGTTTATAAAATTGAGGAGTTTAACTACATATTGATTTTGTACAATAGACCAAGTTAAAATAAATTGATTTGATTTTGACTGGGAGATTATATTAACAAAATCCTGATCGATCGTCTTGCTCAAAGTTTACCCTGAATTCCTGGATTGTAAAATAAATACCGATTATTAACTCTGACAAAGCCGTTCTGTCGGTGACCTGTGTAACTAATAGTTAAGATTAGCGATAGGTATGAATTTGAAAAAGATGAATTAACACGGTTTTGCGCCTAAAAACCTTGCAAAAATGCAATTATAAACCACACTTCATAATAATATGAGAAAGTACACTGAACTAAATAAAAATAAAATGAGTATTTTGAGGAAATATACTACTTGTAGATATATCTTTTAGAATATTTTTAATATTATTTTCTCAAGTGTAAGTATTCGTACTTTCATATGATATTTCCGGAGTGTAATTCATCCGTCAAGGGATGCTATTTTTACTATTCAATAAGTGGGTTTTATAGAATGTGTCTGTAGATGAAAAAATACGTTTCCATGAAACTCTGAAGGGTAAATTACGGTCAGAAACGTTTGTCCTCGAATTTAGTGGATATTAATCAAAAGACGGTCATGCCGAGTACTAAAACCGTGTCACCTGAAGATGAATCTTCAACCCGTGACACGTACTTTATTATTGTTCTACAAAATATGAATATAAATTACATAACACCCTTGAAACAATTTCAAAACGGTGAGTTTCTATCAAGCGTAACCACCCATAAATATTATATCATGCGAATATATATATTTTTTCAATAAGATGTATTTAATTTCATTTCATTAATGTACATGTTTTGTGTTTGAATTCGGCCTTTTGATCATTTGATTTAGATTACAATATTCCCGTAAAGGTCTTTTTTTGATGAAGGGCATTTAATTTTGTTTGATAATGAATCAAAGAAACCACGAGGAAACAAATTATTCCATGGATTTGTATTTATTTACATTCAATTCACGGAATTTCGTTCTACGCCGTTGAATGATAAATAAAAATGAAAAACCCAATAAAATAAACAAACGAGAAGAAGAACATCAAAATTTTAAAATTCAACATTATTATTTCAATAAACATTTTCAAAGCCCCCAATACTAAAATACTGTCGGCTTAAACCGTAAATATTCTAACAAAAAACGAGCGAGCCATTATTTATTTTTTTAATCTGGACTCTTAAAACAGGTTGATAATTGCTTTTTTATCATTGTGCTGTATCGTCTTTTAAACCGTAACCTTTTTAACTGTCAGTCTGGATATATTTTAGCCGGCTTAACTGAATCCCAAAACGTTCTTATAATTATAATGTAGGTATTAAATAATTTTATGTACCTACTGTGCCGGGAAATGAAATAATATTATTCGGAGAAAATAGCCGATGCAAATGAAGAAATTAATTTCAGCGAAAATATCATATTGTTTCAGTGGAAATAAATAATATTTTCGTATTTTACAATAAATATAGCAGAGTGTATTGTAATTGGACCATTGTCTAGCGCGGCAAGGCACAAGGTTCAGAAATAAATTCAGCTTTGCAATGGAAATTCATGTGGAATTAAATATGTCGGGTTGATTTATAACAAGAAAAACCACTAGACTAGATAATTAAATGTATTCCTTTATTCTATTCATCAAAATGTTGTTCGATCCTTTTATGGACGCTTAATCATTCATTTTTGTATAATTTATCGATTATTATTATACACTCTATCTCGACAATTCATAATCAGCAAGCTTCCTATATCTTTGTATTTATATAATATATTATATGGTATGGAGAAGAATAATTTTTCATCTCACGGGTGGTCTTCGGACTGGGAATACACTTCTGAAATTGATGGAGAGTATTATATTGAACATATGTTTCTGTCTGTTGAAATAATAAATAATTATTTATTTAGTATAAGTTTAGAATGTTGGGTTAACTAACATATTAGGAACTTAATTTGGGTGCAGATATTTTTACCTCTATTTAAATTGATAATTGCGTGTGTGTATGTTATTTGTACAGTTCTCTCAACTATCAGTGATGGAAGAATAATATTTTATATCATTATTTTACTACAAATAATACATATATAAATTCTTGAAACGGGTATTTTAATGCTTATAATATGAGAAATATTTAATAATGCATAATAAATGATAATTTTCAATAAAAAGTATTTATCGGGAGACTGGCTTTTTAAATATTGTGATGAGTGTTGTCATCATATGAAAACCGTATTAAATTATTTTATTTATAATTTACTATGAAAATTAAAACTTCTGCTGATAGAAAAATAGACAATTTTAAAGCTAAAATAAAATCAACAAATTGAAAATTTCAATTAAAATTATAATTATATATTCACCTATGTACGTGCTTAAAACTAAGTAACAGCTTGTTTCGTTATAATAAATATGAATTAGTTTGACTCTAGTATTTTTTGCATATCAACGCTCATAAGAGCTTTTTTACAGACAACATAAAAACAAAAATGAAAAGTACATTAAAATAAATTATAGCATTATATAAACATGTATAGATAGAATGTTTATAAAATTAAATTAAGTTAAATATAGTTAGGCGTAAGAAGAAATCATTTATATATATGTTACAATGTAAGGTCGCTCTTAAACAAGCCCTGTAGGTGGCAGAATTGGTGGAAAAGAGTTCACCCAGGTGCTCAAATTCGTTGCCAAGTTGTTGTTGTTGCCTATTGTTATTTAATTTATTAAGAAATCTTTTATTTAGTTGAAGAATCTTGTTAACTTAATAAAAATATTATATTATAACACTTCGAGTTAATTTCCATATTCAAATCATCATATTATAGTAATTATTCTTATTGTTCATCGAATGAAACTAACTGCTAATTTTTCAATTATAAATTTATTTTAAAAATGATAAAGTAGTTTATATTCATTGTGAGAGACAGGTGATCGATAGTGTGTTTTTTTAGTAAGGTGTGAGGTTTTTATACATTACATATGTATATTATGTTGACAGGGGTTGGGTTAGATTTGAATACGGAGGGATAATATAGGTTGCTATTAAAATATATATTTCTACACTCAAGCTAGTATATAAAAAAATATTCCATTTTAAATTTTTAAAGCAAAGCTCTATATTTCTAACGTATTTCACTTGGTTCTTTTATGGGGGTAGTTATAAAATATATTTAGTAGATGTAGGGGTGTCGTAATTCTGCACGTGCATTCTATGTTGAATCCCTCGACTCCATTGCATACAAACACACCACCACTTTTCGCCATTTATCAACACAATTCAACCTTTAGCTATTACACAAAATAAAATTTCACTCTAGTGTCCAACATAACATAGTCTAGCGAGGCTTTTCAGTGTCGCCGATACATATCGCGTGCACTAGGCTCGAATCGATGTTAACTGCCTTTGTTGTTTCACACAAACTATGCCATACTTCCTCAAATAGACAAATATTCAATTCAAATAGGATTTAAAATACAGATAATTAAATATTAAGCCCATAATCCAATGCTTGCAGACATAAAATCATTTGGAATTGATCCATACATGATTCGTAGCTCGTGCACGCGTTTTTTTTTTAGATTTATCACAAAATTCTATTAGGATTCGATCATCTAATTATAAGAATGTTTTTAAAATGAACAAAGCAAATGTCGCAGATTTGAGTAATAAAAATTACACTAAAATGACTAACCCGATTATAAGTAATGTAAATAAAAACAAATATGATTCGAAAAAGCATTAGTTCTTTTTACCAATGAACTTCCAAAATTGATATCATTAGGAAATTTAAAAATGAATAACTCTGAAATAATTCACTCGATTCAAATTTAATTTAGCCCAATCAATCTCTTATTTAGTTTTATGCAAAATACTTTGTAATTGTTTTTGTTACTGTAGAGTATATTCTTGTTATTAATTATTAATCTTAATATCTTTATTTTTAAGTATCTTAAATGTCACCTAAAAATATTATTCTCATGTTAGTTATAGGTAAAAAGATTTAAATATTCTGTACACCTAAGTCAAATTCATAAGATTTTTTGTAAAATTCAAATTAAATAAATAAATTGTAATCATAATTATAATAATGTATCTATAGTAGATTTTTTTTGTCAGTATATAAATAATATGTATGAAAAATAAATAAATTATTATACTACTAAAATAAATAAACATATTATGGCTTACAATCGATGTTAAAAATTTTGCATGCATTAATTAGAACATGGGAATTTTCCATATTATATCGAAACACTGGCTGGTTGATTGTGCATTTAGTGTATTTTCTGTATATTTATACTCAATCCCTTTGTTGTGAATTATTATGTCCATATTTGTACTGCCGTAGTTATATTCAGTACAAAGTGAACGCCATAATGGTTATATAACATGATAATATGCTAAAACCATGCAAATAAACCAGACAGTGGTCCGTCATACTTATCGCATCGCATTAGTAATTTGTATGAACCATACTAAATGATCATTAAAATATACATTAATTATATCAACTGTCAATCATTTTCAATGCCTCTTTATACTGTGTTTGAAGACTGTAATAAATTTAACCGTGAGGTGGTATTAAAGAGTGATAGTAAATTGAGACGTGTGGGTTTATGAAAGTGCAGGAAGGTTATATTGGCTTCAGTGTAATTTATTTAACGACATATTAAAATGTCAAATGTAAAGTTGAAAAGCCATTTTAAGCGATGCACTACACAATATGATGATAACAATAACAAGTATGCATTTTGTGTACACACTTCATTTCGCAAATTTCAACTATATGCAAAGTGAAACTCGACATATTCCCAAATTTAAATCAAAGACATGGCTATAACTTTGAACTAGCTATTCAATCGTTCTTATGTGGCATAGTTAATAAAATTAATATTTTATTAGGATACAATAACAATGATTTTTTTTATAAATATCGTGACGCCTTCCCTATTGACGGTTTTTCCCTGTAAGGGGTTAGCAAGGCCACCATGGCTTTTATGGGAGAATGTAGTAGAGATGGTTTCCCAGGCCACCCCACATTAGTGAGTCCTTCAGATCTAGTTTTCTACGCTAAATATACCAAATATCACTAGTTGACACCGTTTTTATCGGCGCCGGGGATCGAACCCGAGAGTATCACTGACGAATTCGTCACACTAACCACTTAGCCACAAGGCGGCTTTCATTTTTTTTTTATAAATATGCTAAATGTATTTAAGTGTTTTTATTCTTATGTTTAAATTCTATAAAACGATACATATTTTTTTTACATCACTATAATAAATTTGATTCGAACTTAATTATTTCGAAACAAAAATGCGCGGATAGGGAAAATAAGTTTGCCAAAATTTGATAAAATAAAGTGTCGTATATTAATGCAAAAATTTGTAAATAATACATTATTTTACGCCCCAAGGGGCTTTTGTGAGAGGGTATTTTTGAGAGGATTTTTTATACACAAAATCTTGTGTGTTTTTTTAAGTTTTCTGTCGGTGATTATAACTATTACTAGGTACAAAGGTCACCGACTTAATAATCAGTATTTACCTTAAATTCCAGCAAATCAGAGTAAACCTGGATCAAGACAATCGATCGTGATAATATTAATGTTATTCCCGATCTCCCAATGGTAATAACCGATCAAATCAATGAAAAAAAAATACTTGAGCGGGATTTGAACCCATGACCACAGTATTTGTAGCCACGCGTCTTATCCCCTGAGCTATTACGCTGGTATATACATATATAATATAT